>BQNB010094750.1:1793-26042 GCA_026074375.1 Tanacetum coccineum
ACGAGTACAAACGAGTGTTTGACAATGAGGTTGAAAATTTGTCAAATGATTACACTCTAAGAGTTGGAAAAAAGGGGTATGTACTGGATGATGTTTGGGAAAAAATGCGAGCAATACCATAAAAACTTATCAATTCTTGGCACGATGAAGGATTTAAAGAAGAAGAGCTATGGCGAAGCGAAGATGAAAAAACTGACTATGAACCACCCTTTGTGGATATTAAAAATTTTGAAGTAAAAAAATATTCCTTTAAAAGGCGATAGAGTTTTATATGTATAACAAAACAAGATGATGATGCCTTGCCTTTAGGACGAGTGAATGGAGCAAGATTTAAGGCAATGATTAGAAAGGAGATGAAGGACAAAGGTGTCACCCACAACGAAACGTAGAGTGGGCATAAGTCTAACTTAAAGACTCGTTAATAAACAAAAGTGCTTGTCGGGAGAGACAATCCGTCTTTTAATCAATAATTTTAATTCTCGTATATTAGTTGGTTTGCATGTTTTACCTTATTTTGCAGGTTCCAGCAGCTACGAGGCAATTCTGGAGACCGTCTCAAAGCGTAATTATGTGGTAGCTTTGCTGATTTAGCAGCAGTTACGGCGTAACATAAAAGGTTACACCGTAACCAATCTAATTACGATGTAAACCATACAATGGTTGCGCCGTAAACATTAAACTAAAGTTTTTTTCCAAAATATATACCACATGATTACGGCGTAACCACCGGAGTTATATCGTAAACTCTTTTTGCAAAACCTTTAAATTAAGTTTTAATACAATGCTAAACCTTGTACATCTAAATGAACTTTGTGGGTATGTTCTTTGGAAACCCTCACGAGACTTCACTCGTCCACTTGGGCCATCAAGTGGTTTAAAAGGCTTGTTGCATATGCTAAATACAACCGTGATTCCTACGAAAGTGAGTTAAGTTTGTATTTCTTGTATATTTCTCTCTAAGCGATTTTATGCTATTAGTTTGTTTTAGTGATCACAGGGGATATTGAGCTTGCTCAAGATGGAGATTTTTTCGTCAACTTATTACATTTCATATATTAAGAAGCAAAGCTCAAGGGAGTTTCTTGTTCTAATTCTACTCTTTTCTATCTATTTCATTTCTTTAATGTACAATAGGGGCATTGTACAAATCAAGTGGGGGGATTGGAGTAGAATTATCACTTAACCTATTCTTGTCTTCGATTTTCTAGTTTTCTTTGAAAATTTATGCCGATTTTAAAAATTTTGACATAATTTCCTTACTAAACTAGAATTAATCTTTGCCGAATGCACATTACCCTTTATTATTACTTGGTGAGGTTTAAGCCTAATGTTCCGTTTTCATCTCATTATATAAAAATACACCAAAATATTGAGTGTGCCGGTAGTATTGTAGACTTTAGAACTTGGCATGTACATCATTTTGAGACCTAATTGATTAGCAGGAATAGATGATTCAAGGATGGCAAACCAATTAGGAACTTCACCCCAAATAAGCTTTATGTGTGTGTTTATCGATTGTTACACTGTTTGTCAGTCCTCCCATTATAAAACCCTTTTGTTGCACTCATCATTAGTGCAAGATACCCCTAGATCACCCTTGTTTAAGCCAATCTATGTTTTCACCCAATATTATATGTTTCGTTATACCATTTCACTTTAACCAACCTTGTAGTCTATATTTATCCTTGTGTTAAAATTTTTGGCTACCTAAGTCCATGGTCCAGGAAATGGTCCGAAGATTGGCACTTTCGTTGACGACATATTATTTTGATCATGGAAGACCCCCTAGTATTATCACTTTCGGATTTTACTTGTTTATTCCAAGTGGGGGATGGTGATCTTAAAGGAGTATGTTAAAATAAAATAGATAAAGGGAAAAGGTGGTGCAACTATAAGCCACCTAGTAATTATGGGGATGATGCAACTATAACCCATCTAGTGAAGAATGGGTTAGCACGCTCCTCAAGATCTCATTATTAGCTAACCCATTGTGAAGATATGATCAGATTTTCGCACTCAAAGACTTGGACTATGAATGGACCGTAGCCGGTTATGGATACCTCAAATTATATATGATTATTTGTTTTGTGTTTTTGTCTTAACACAAATTAAAAGTGTATCCCATGTCTATCCTAACCCTTATATCACCCAATTAAACCTGTGTCATGTCACCCATGTTGCCTTTAAGAATTGTTTAGACCCTAATTCTAACTGGTGCAGATTTGTGTACTTCCCAAGCTTATGATAGAATACATGTCATGACTGTGCAGTTGAGCGACCACCCTGAAAATGAACACTTAGACTAGTTAAGTGCTGAGTGATTTTTGATCCCCTTTCTGTGAGGTGTTCGGCTTTAATGTTTCTAGCATAAGTCTTTTATAGATTCATTTCTTTGAGTTAAATCAGAGAAATCCTTTTATAAACTTTTCTAACAGGTCAACTTAAGGGCAAGTAGAAGTTAAGTGGGGGATATTTGATAACATCAAATATTTGATACTTTTTAGTGTCAATTCTCCCCTAAAAATACTTGCAATTGTCTTATAAATACTTGAATTCGATACTTTTACGGTTATTTCCTTGTTTTTAGGTAAAATGCAAGTATGTGATAAGAAACACGGGAAAAGGACGTAAAAATGAAGAAAAAGCGGATTCTTACGAAGGTTTATGGCGTAACACCTACGATAGGGTTACGCCGTAACATATTCAAGGCAAGACACGTCACCTAGCAAGATTACGGCGTAACCACACGAAAGGTTTACGCCGTAACATCATTATTATTGTAAGATGAGTTATCCTAGTCAGCATTATGGAGTAACATGGCTAATCAGTTACGCCGTAACATATTTTATGCTTACAACATAGAAAGCCTCGTCAGCACTTTACGGCGTAACACTCTACAAGGTTACGCCATAACAAATTCGTAATCTATAAATAGAGGCCTCATTCAGCCACTTTAGCATAATCCATTCCACCAGAGATCCAAGGGGTGACCAAGGCCTTGAAACTCGAAGAATTCCACCAGAAGTCCAAGGGAGATCACACTTATATTACTTTTGTATTTAATCGTTCATAAACCACATCTATAAGAATTATGAGTTTTTAATCTATGATTACCCTTATTAATTCTTGCTTTGTTGTTTCCATGAGCGGCTAAGCACTTCAAGTGCTGGCCTAGTTATGAATTTACTATCTTTATAATGTTTGTTTCCTGTTAAATCATGGTTTCGTTGGATATCCCTTTGACTATCATGTAACCTTGGGTTTTGGTAGTATTGCGGGGCAGTTTAAACCCTGTTAGTCCCGTTATTAGATTACCAATTGAACGTGGGATTAACAGTGGTACTGGGATAGGTTTTAAACCCTATCTCTAGTGTAGGAACTAATCCTGTTACCACCTCTATCACTTAATATACTTAAAAACAGGAATTCTTTCAGAGAGGGTTAATAATCTGTTTAGGTTATTACACTAGTTCCTGGGGATAGTTGGGATTAATCACTATGATCTGTTGCCCTACCTTCGTAACTCTTGGGGATTCGGGATCACAAAAATTATAGGGCAGACTAAATATATCTATTCAGGTCTGTCGACTTTAGAAACCACTAATGAAACCATGGTATAACATTGCACAGGAAAACATAAGTTATGACGGTAGTAATGAATTGGCTAGGCTAGCACGTTTTTCTCCCTGATTACTTCTATCAATTTACTTTCTCGCAGTTTACTTTTCTGTTATCTTACAAATCAATCTTAAACTATTTTCAATACATGACAATTCAAATTAAAACTTAGCTCTTGGGACGACCTTGGATTTACCATCTCTACACTACTCACGATCGGCTTCTCTGCCTGTTAGTGCGTTTGTCAGGTGAATCGAGTTTTATAAATTTAAAACTTGGTATATAAATATTTAAAATAAAATACGCATCATCTCACTAAGTGTGTGTAAGATTGTCTCAAATTGTTTTTGCTTTCGATGGTTCGGTATGTTAGACCGTGACACACATAAAACTCATACGATAATTTTTGTATGACTGACTCTGCTTGTAGTCGGTAATAACATGTTCATCATGTCTAGCCCAGTATCATCCAATCTCATATTTTTTAGATACCACATTGGGTCTATTACATGGTTATTGATTTTTGTAAGGGTATTTAACGTACACTTTAGGATAATATTAAAATACTGTAAGTGAATAGTAACTTAATTAGTGTATAACTCACTCTTATCTCTTCTTTTATACCACCTCTTTGTGAGTTATCTGTGTGTGCCAGTTATTTGATATGATTTTTGTAATGTGTTAGTTGCTTTGTTATTGTAGACATTATAAAGTAAACAATAGGCTATAAAGACAATTTTATGCAATTGTGTTTCTTAGGAGTAGTGTTTGTCGATAACCGTGTCTTGATAGGGAAACCGCAAGTTGGTTGCGGCTGCAGCCATGGTGGGTTTTTGATGATATTCCCACATTGCCATATATGAGCCTAACTGTATAACAGAATACAAAATTTGATGTAAGTGTGTTTACTAGGCCGCTCTTATCTCCTCTTTTGGATCGTCTTTTTGTATTATATTATGTCTGTGTTTCAGTTTCATCTATGTTTGTTTTTACACATGTTAAACATGTGGTTAACCAAAAACATTTGTCAATGTTATGTGTGTTAGCAAATTTTCTAGAATTATGTTTCTTAGGAGCAATGTTTCGCTACAATTGCATTGTGGTTGTAGCCGTGGTGGTTGTTTCATGTTGGTTTAGTGGGTCTTGGTTATGACTTTTTGGGAGTTGTGTTTTTTTGGAGCCACACAGTGCCATGCTTAAACCGTTGTTTCAACCAATGGTGGGTTGTTTCGTGGGTTATGTTTATTGTTATTCGCAGATGTGGTTTAAAACGATCGCTTCCCTTTGCAAAAAAGATTTCATTAGTACTGATAAGGAATATTCGATAGCGTTGATGGTAGTGGATTGGATTATTTTGTTTTTGATAACGTAAATTGTTACTAAATTTTCTTTTAGCGATTAGCATTTGACCGATGATAAAACCAATATGTTGTGTAAAATGCGCTTAGCTAATAAAGATGCAAAACAAAATAGGATGGCGTAAAAGCAAATTTGGTGCAAAAATTTTTGTCGCATCCTCTTCTATTTCCCATCTCTCTTTTTATAAGTCTATTTTATCACTGATCTTAGCTTGTGTCGATCTGAATGTGATCGCCTATAAGAAAGAAGACTTATAATTTTTCTTACCAAAATTGAAATGCATTTATCATTATCATCATCACTGTCATATCTTACAATCAGTTTCTTTGTTTGCAATCTCCTAATCACGTTTCCTGTGAAAAGGAATTAGCTATGCGGTGTGTCCTATTTAAGTATGGTCTTTGACCGATTGAACCCGTTAAACGCCTTGAAATAGGGCAACACCGGTCTGTTCAAAAACGTGACCCGAGGGTTGGGACTCCTTTTTGCATTCCCCCAACTGATCATGTTTCCTATAAGATAAGCTATTCCTATTAATTATTGGCCTTCGATGAGAACCCCGTTGAACACCCTTACCTAATAGGGACACCTGGTCTTATTTGGACACCATGGACATGGGTTAGAAAACTCTTTTTCAACTATGATATGTTTCATATAGGATCAGTCGTCCTATAAGTATCAGGGGGGGGGACTTCGACGGTGTAACCATCGTGAACGCCCCCCTACTTATCTAGGGACCTCCCATTATCTTACGGAACTAGACCAGGGGGTTACGAAAAGAATCTAACCTATACATCGTCTAAATACGTAAACCTGTTAAAAATATATGGCATTAATGATGACAATGCTAGATATGCTTCTTTCTTGACAAGACTAATTTTTAAACTTTTTTCTATCAATTAGCATTTAGACCGACAGAAAGCAAATATTGTTGACAAAATACTCTTAGCTAAAGAAAAATAGGAGATCGAAAAGGAGGTTGTGAAAGTAAATTTCATGCAAATTATCTTTTGCCATTCTCCTTTTCCATTTCTCGTTTTTCTTTCGTTGAGTGTGTTTTATCACCGTTCGCTTTCTATTGATTTGAATGTCAACTCCTATCTAAAGATAGACTTAACAATTTTTCGTATCAAAACTGAAATATATTTATCATTGTCATCGTCACTGTCATGACTTATAATTTTTAACTTGTCATATCTTATAATTCTTAGCTTGTCATATCTTATAATTAACTTATCACTGCAACCAAACAACATCTTCTTCAAATCACTATAGCAGATAAGGATATACAAACCGCATCGTAGCGAAGCGAGGGTAACAAAACCTCGTTTATACTATGAAAGAGTTTTAATGTTTTCTCATATACAAATATATAAAGAATATATATATTTATGTGAATTTGGTTTTTGGTTAAACCGAAAATCAAATATTTAATTCGGTTATGGAGAATTCGACTCGGTTACAAATTTAGTTTGATCTTTTTTGTTTCGGTTTTGTTCAGTTTAGTTTTGGTTTTCGGTAATTGTGGGTCAAGCCCGAATTCGGCACACCCCTTTATTAATACCATTTGTGCGTCTTCAACAAGATCATAGAACTCTTGAGTCATGCTTTTCTCACGTTGATCTAGAGTTCTTTTGTGACCAAATGTCATTATGAAGATATGTTGTTTTTTGAATGCTTTGAAGATATGGAACGGATATATGGTTAACAGTATGGTACTATGGTTTATATAGTAATGAAACACAAAAACCTTCAAAGTCTTTGGTTAATAGTCAATACCATAGTCACAAAAACCTTCAAAGTCCTTGACTCAGTACACGTTTCACACACAAAAACCTTCAAACTTCCCATTTCCCATCCAAACATAATAAACCTTCAAACCTCCCATTTACACACAATTGTATTACATAGCCATCAAACGCGTTTTCGAGGCCTATAAATCACTGATTTGTTAATTGTTGGATCGCCGATTTGCTAATTGTTGGATCGCCAATTCGGTGTGATTGGGAACGATGATGGGAACGATTCGGTTCGCGATCCACGGCGATTCAGATCGCTACCGTACCGCGATTTGGAACGCGCGTACCAGATCGAAAATCGCCAAGGGTTTAGCAATCCCTATGACTATGCGGTAAAACTAGTGTCCTGGCATTATCTGTTGACATTAAGCGTGGAAACCACGACCAGAGCCAATCAAACCATTCTATTATAATGGTTGGTTTGCCAATCAAACCATTCTATTATACTAGGTAGCTCTTGAAAATTTGTTGTATTTAATACTACGTATTGCAATGAAAATGAAAAGAAAATTAGTACCTAAGTCTATTGTGAGTGGTGGGGATGCTCGACAACGGTTGGAGGTACCCGTGAATATGAACGTTAATGTGCTTGAGCGTGATACGTTTTCGGAGAATCCTGGTGGCCGGAACAAAGGTCTACTGGAGATGTTGGTGCCTTTGCTCAGGATCTTGGTGGTTTGAAATGAAGACGTTTATGTAGGGTGGAATATGCTGGACCAGCACAAGCTATGCGTAAGCATTACGTTTGTTTTTTCTAAATGTTTTTTCAATATTAGTTTATTTACATGTCCAAGCGTTTTGTAGGCGATCCTCAGCGTTTACAAGTGCCCACAAATATGGATGTTGACGTTGCAAATGTCTTTAGGTGATAAGGAGTTTCGTCTTTTTCATATTACTTGTTAGTACAATTTGTGTTATGGGTTTGAATTGAATCTGGATCACTTGTCGGGCCGAGCCAGCAAGTTGTAAGTGGGTTGGATCTTGTACTAAATCCAGTGATTTAGATGGTTTCCTGCATAAATAAAGATAAACCGTTAGTCTAGGGTCCGTAGGGACGGACCCCACAATTAGACTGGCGTGAGAGTAAGAGACCATGTTGTAAGAGGTATGTGTGTCAGAGTGAGAGAGTAATGTGTACCTCTTTGGAATGTATGATGACTCCTATTTATAGTGAGTGGTACTAGGGTTTCCCAGTATTTCACGCATAATCTGTTAGTGGCCAAAGTGGGACCCTTGTCGGGCAAGGATCCGTGATAACCGTGATTGCTGCAGTGAACAAACTTCCGCGGACGTTAGCTAGACCGCTGAGTAGCCTTGCGGAAGCGGCCTAAGGATAGTCTGCGTCCGTCTTAATACTTCCGGACCGGTGCCAGTATAGTACATGGGCTTAGTTCTGGTCCGTTATGCTTATTTCTTATTTAATTGGGCCAAAGCCTTATCTTAATAGTTTGGGCTTGGCCCAAAGTCATGACTTCCTATACGTCATCAAGTCCCCCCCCAGTCTAGTATGCTTATTGCATGTGGCTTTGTGATGCGTGCGGTTAGTATTGCTAGACTCAATTTGTCTTTGCTCCGTGACCTTTTAATTTATTCCGCGACCTTTCTTTACCTGGTTAGGTAGGGTTAATATGACGTGTATGCACCTTGTCCTTTCTTTTCCTTCTTGATTTGACTTGTAGTCAGTTGCCTTTCTGTCATCACTATCTTTTACTTCTAATCTTGAGCGTTGGTTCGGGAATCATGGCCACGTGGGTACATCTTGAGGGACCTTGAATTTACTACACCGAGAGTATAAATACTCAGTGTAGTTTTCACTGTTTCTTTTTTCATCTTCTCTAACTAAAATCGCCATTGTTAAAAAATCTTGAAGCTTTTTGAATCTGCATCTTTTGTGCCTTACTTCAAAGAACGTTTAGGCTTTCAGGTTAGGCCTGAATCTTTGCTTTCTTTTATTATGGGCAGTATTACGGATATAAAGTCTGCTCTTACTCAAAGGACTCTACAAATTTTTTGTGAAACATACCATATTACTGATGAAGTTCATCCACAGTTACCTAACCCTAATCAAACGATTCATGAAATGCCTACCGACAAGATATGTGTATATACTAGATTCTTTGAGTATGCCAATTTTCGATTACCACTTTCCACCTTTCTTGTTGACGTGCTCAGATATTATCATTTTCATATATCCCAACTATACGTTATTGGTGCGGCTAAAGTATTTCATTTTGAGGTACTTTGTCATGTTCATGGCTTTGAGCTAACGGTTGGGTTGTTCAGTTGTTTTTATGGGAATTCTAAAAACAATGGATGGATGTTGTTTAGTAAACGTCCGCGGAATGACGTCGTTTGTTACACCAAACCCTTAGATTCCTTAAACAACTGGAATGATCATTTCTTCTGGGTTGATTCTTTTGCTTGTCCTGCCTCTTTTCCATGGAGTACCAGCAAAGGCGTGCCGAAAGACCCTTTCCCTAAATCTTCTGAATTTAATGTGAAACATTACGCTATCCTTGTTGCACATCCTGCTCTATTTCATAAATATCCAGAACCATTTCTTTGTTTAGTGGGAATCAACCGCTATTATACCTTGGATGTGGACACTTACCCTGAGTTCCTTTGTGATGATGATGAGGGTGGGTGTTTGTTATTATGATTGTCCCATTCTTTGCCTTTGCTGACTATGTTTTTCTGACCATCGAATGTTTTTTGTGTAGAAATGGATCTGCTCTCTTTTATTCGGACCGATGACCCTATGAAGGTGAGGGTTGGTGAGAGATAGCGTGCGGATGGTGAACCCCGAATTTTGGAGACCACCATAGGGCGTGTTGTTTCGCTCCTACCGGTTGCACCCGCTTGTACCTCTGGTGAATTGGAGGCTAGTCTTGAGAAACTTTTTGGCGAGAGGGATGGTGGTGAGCAGGTGGAGCAGGGTGACTCCGCTGGTGGTGGGCAAGATGTTGATATTCAGCCGGTTATTGTGGCCGCTGACATAATTGTTGAGGATGTGGCTCCGTTACAACCAATGCGTCGAAAGAAAAGGAAGACTGTTGTTGTTGATGCTAGCGGAACTTCTCATCCTCCTAAGAAATTAAGAGAGGATTATGGAGATCCGAGTGGGCCTTTCATAGCTGGCAAACCCAGGTCCGCGGTTCAGAGGTTGCTTGCTGGGGCCGTATTGAATGTTGAGGTTAGGGGTGAGCCCATTCCGACCTTACCCTTTGTTACCTCCCCCGTGTCTTTTACACCGGAGCATGAAAACAAAAATCCTGCTGACTCCGTGACTGGTCCTAACCTCTGAACCATTAGTGCTCCGCAAAGGTTCGTTATCTCTTCAGACTCTTCCCGTCATTCCGGTGCTAATATTGCAGAAGCTAAAGTTGACTCTATTGTCAGATCTTCTACTCCAATTATTGCGACTGTCGTGAATGCGACGGTTGATGCTGCTGCAACTGCTAAAGAGACATCTGTTAAACCTTCTTTGTTTGGTGCTGGTTCATCCTCGGCTGGCGGGACTGACCCTACTCCAGGTGGCTTCTCAGATGCTTTTGGTAGTGATTTTCTCATTGGTGGTATCCGCACCGTTGTTGAGCCCGATTTTGATCTCCAAAAGGTTTATGTTCCACAGTGGAGCGTTACTAACGGGTCCCATCTCGACGACGGTCGCGTTTGTCATGAAATGTTGGATGAATTTTCCCCTCCAAAGTTTTTTACATCTATTCGTGGAATGGAGCATGATTAGCTTTTTACCGAATTCAATGTTAGAGCCACCCGCCAAGTTTCTTTGAGTGCTGAAGTGAGAATGCGTGCTGAATATAACATCAAAAAGAAAATGAAATTGCGAGTTGTTGTTGAGGAGAAGGATATACTGTTGAAGGATAAGGGTGAAGATGTTGACAGTTTGAAAGCGCAGTTGCTTGTGAAGGAAGCTGAAGCCGCGGAGGCCATCCGTCTCCGTGCTGAAGCTTCTAAATTTGAGGCTATTGAGAAATCTCTCCATGATGAGGTGGAGTCTTTGAAGGAGCGCAATGTTACTCTTGAGAGGGAGAAAAGTGTGTTGGATGTAAGAGTATCAAATCTTGCTGCTACGGTGAAAGTCAGGGAGCAGGAGGTTGCTGATTCGGATGCTTTGGTCACGGCTGTTAAATTACAGAATGATAAGCTTGCTGATCAGGTATACTCATTAGAACTTGTGTGTCTTGTACATTTTTCCTATTTTATTTTGTTTTTATATTCTTGGCTACTTGCAGGTGCATGCTCTGGAAGTTACATGCTCCAGTCTCCGCGACCAAATTCCGACATATGAGCGTCTGAAGGAACAGTTTGAGGAGTTTCAAGATGTCCAGATGCGTATGGTTGGTGATAAGTTGGCCAAGCTGGAGGTTGATCTGTCAGAGATGACTTTGCATTTTGAAGAGAAATTCTACCCTCACTTGCTCACGACTATTGCCGGCCGGAGATGGCTATTGACTCATGGTCTCAAGCTTTTTCTTACTAAGTGTTTGAATTCTTCTGAGTATCTTTCGGCTTTAGGAGCGGCCATCAGTCGAGCTATTGAGAAGGGGATGCAAGATGGCCTTGCGGCTGGTATTGAGCATGGGGCGCATGGTAGAAGTTTGGAGGACCTTGTCGCTTATAATCCTTCTGCGGAAGAGGATTATAATGCCGCTTTGCAAGAGCTCCGTTCAGTGGACTTTTCCTTACTTGCCGAACTAAAATCTCACAAAGATGCAAGTGTTGAAACTATTATGAACCTACTTCGCTTGGAAAGCCCGCTTGTTGATGCTCCTGGGATGAGTGACCTACAGCCTGACGTGGACCAACTTATGGTTCCTATTCACCGGTCAGAAGATCAAGCGGTCCTTGGCTCAACTTCTCTTTTATTTGCTCTAAGTGTCTCTCGTGACAGAGTTGAGCGGATCAGGAAAAATATTGCGGAGCATCGGTCCGCACTTACTGGTGTTTATGTTCCTTTAGTTGAGCCTTTGTCTGTCCAAAATTTGACAGGTGCCGCTGGCACTTCTGATGTATTGCCGGCTGCTGTTGCTACCACAACCGCTTTGTCTACTACGTTCGCTTCTGCAAGTACTGTTCCGTCCGTTAGCGTAGACGATTATATCATAGCGGATGAGGAAAATGAGGAAAATGTGCAGCTAGACGTTGAAGAGGAAAAACAAGGTAAGGGTGAAGGTAATGCTGCCAGCATGGTTGAGGTTGAATTTGAAAAAGGAGGAGTTAGGTACTACTACTTGATCTTGTAATTATGTTCTTCTATTTTGGTTGGGTTTGTCACGGTGCTTCCCCTAGCTGGTTGAGTCTGTGACTGTGCTTCTTATATACCTCGACCGTATGTAGCCTTTTTGTAGCGGTGTTTTGTACTTGGACAAATTTTGTAACATTTTTAACACTTCAGTTGTACAAATGTTATTATTGCTATCTTTTATATCGTAATAGATGTTTTTAATAGGATAGTCTTGCCTGAATATCTTGTGGGTTATTCTCCTAGTACTGGGTTTGCAATACCTCTTATGTACTTTGAGTTAATTGTTGGGTTGCTCATCTTTTTGTTATACGGAATAACATTAATTGGGCCGTGCCCTATTGCGTGCGCGTCTTAATCACAAATATAATTATTTCGTAAAGTACATAACAGGAAGTTAAAATAAAAGTTGTGAAAGTAGCTAGGCTTCACTTTTTTTATTAAAGTTTCAAAGGAAAACATTACAATGCATAATTGAGATAGATTAGAATGCATTACCTCCACTGCGGAGTCCGCATGGGTGGATTGCTTACATTTTGTGCACGTAACACTTCTTAAGGTTGCTGACGTTCCAGGTCCATGGAAGCTGGTTTCCGTCCCGGTCTCTTAACTTGTATGCGCCCTTTCCTAGTGCTTCTGTTACCTCATACGGTCCTTCCCACTTGGGACCTAATTTTCCTGTATCTTCCGCACGGCTTGCCTCGTTATTGCAGTACACTAGGTCTCCTGGTTTAAAACTTACACTTCAGACTTTAGAGTTGTAGTACCTTTCCATCTTTGCTTTGCTTTTTGCTTCTCGTATCGCTGCCTGTTCTCTTCTTTCCACCTGTAGGTCAAGGTTGATTTCCAAAGCTTCCTTATTTTCTTCTAAGTTTATTTCCACTGTCCTTAGTGTAGGCATGCCGATCTTCACCGGGATAACAGCTTCCGTTCCGTATGTTAACGAGAACGGGGTGTCTCCGTTGCTGGATTTTATCATTGTGCGGTGTGCCCATAGGATATGAGGAAGTTCTTCCATCCAGTTTTTGCTCCTTTCGTCCAATATAGCCTTTATTCCTTCACCAAGACTACGGTTTGCCCTTTCCACTAGGCTATTAGTTTGTGGGTGCTTAACAGAACCGAAATGTTGGTGGATGCATAGTTTCTGGCACCAATCCTTGAATGGATTGTCTTGGAACTATTTTTCGTTATCTGAGATGATTTCCCCTAGGAGTCCAAATCAATAAACAATGTTATCCCACACGAATTTTTTGATTTGGCTTCCAGTAGTGGTTGCAACCGGCTTGGCTTTGATCCACTTTATGAAATAGTCGATAGCTAATATCAAGAATTTAACCTTTCCTGGTCCTTCCGAAAAAGGTCCGACGATGTCAATACCTCACTTGTAGAATGGCCACGGAGATGTGATTGGGCTTAACTTTTGTTGAGGGTTCCTTGGGACAAGCTTGTGAACCTGGCAGTCTTTACATGCTTGAATTAACTTTCTTGCGTCCTCGTGCATGGTTGGCAAGTAATAACCAATCCGCAAGGCCTTTGCCATGACGGATCGTGTGCCTACGTGCATGTTGCAAGATCCCTCATGTATCTCTCTTAGAACATAGTTGGCATGGAATGATCCTACGCAGCGTAGCCATGGTCCGAGGAAAGATTTTTTTGTAGAGTATCCTGTTTATTATGGAGAACCGCCATGACTTACGTTTCACTGCTCTTACTTTTTTCCCTTCCGCTGGAAGTGTTCCGTCAGAGAGGTATTTAAAAGTAGGGTTCATCCACGTATCTCCTTTCTCTTCCACTATTTCCAAAACTTCCGCTGCACTTATGGACTTTTCCTTCAGTTCCTCCACCAGCACTTGCTTACTCAAATGTGCAAAACTTATTGATGCTATCTTACTTAACGCATCTGCCTTCTTGTTTTCATTTCTCGGAACTTGTTTTATTGAGAACTCTTTGAAGCTGCTAGTGAGCGTTTTTACCTTCTCCAAGTATCGAATCATGTCGGTTTCTTTTGCAACATACGTTCCGTTCACTTGATCGGCCACTAATCGTGAGTCGACATTTGCCTGTAGGTTTTCTACACTCATTTGCTCCGCTATCTTTAATCCAGCGATCAAAGCTTCATATTCCGCTTTGTTATTGGTTGCATCAAACATGAACCTTAGAGCATAGGTGAACTCCATCCCTTATGGATTGGTGAGTATTAGTCCTGCCCCAGAGCCATCTGTACAGGAGGATCCGTCTGTGAACAATGTTCGTGGGTCTGGGAGTTCTTCTGCGCCCTTGACTGATGTTCTTGGCCGATACTGGATGTCATGTTCTTCTAGCTCAAAGCTCCACTTGAGCAGTCTTCCCGTAACCTCCGAGTTTGATAGCATCTTCTTTATTGGCTGATCTGTGATTACAATGACTGTATGTGCCTGGAAGAATCTTTTTAGTCGCTTGCTAGCACTTACTAGAGCGAGTACTAGCTTTTCCATTGGAGTGTAATTGATTTCTGGACCTCGTAGTGCTCGGCTGACGAAATAAATGGGTATTTGCTTCCCGTCCCTCTTCGTCATCAAGACGGCACTGATGGCCTCTTTTGCTGCTGCCAAGTAGATGATTAATTCTTCTTTCTCTTGTGGCGCGACCATCATAGACAATTCTGCTTTTGACTTTTTTATTTGCTGGAAGGCCTTTTTGCTTCCGTGGTCCATTGGAAGTCACTTTTCTTAGTGCACTTTTTTAGAGTTTTGAAGAAGGGTAGTGACCTTTTGGTCGATTTGGATAGAAACCTGTTGAGACTTGCCAATTTTCTGTTTAGTCTTTGCACGTCCTTCAAACACTTTGGAGATGGCAAACTGAGGACTGCTTCTACTTTATCCGGACACACCATTAATCCGTCGGAGTTTACTTTGTAACCTCGAAATACGCCTTCCTTCATCCCGAAGGTGCATTTTTTCGGGTTTATTTTCATGTTTATCTTTTTGAGGGTTCTGAATGTTTCTTCCACGTCCCGGATTACTTCCTATTCCATGCATCTTTTGATAACTAAGTCATCCACATAGGCTTCCAAGTTCCGACCAATTTTCTTCTAGAAAGCTTTATCCACCAGACGTTGATAGGTTGCGCTGGCATTTTTGGTAGATCCTCCGTTCTTGGTTGGATCATAGGTTGATTTCCTAAACCTATCCACTTATGACTTCAGAATCGTCGTAAAAATTAAGATGTGTTGGGTATAAGATTCAAACCTTTAAACCTTTCATCAGACATTGAGTTCGAATCGATCATTTTTTAATTACCATTTTCCCTTTATTTTAAATAATAAAACTTAGTTTTGAAATACATTTATTAAAATATTCTTGAAAATTTCGTGGGAGAAAATTTATTTGCTATGAATGGTTTGGAACATTTTGATAATGTTTTGAATACATAAGAAGGTCATTGATGGATGTATAAAAGAACATTAAAACTTTGTTTTTCGAAAAAACTCACCCTAAAAAATAAGGACCAATTGAGAAATTGTTGTCTTTTGGAAAAAATGGTGAGGGTTGGAGTGTTGACACACAATTTTGATAGATTATGAAATTGTCATCGAGAAAAATTCTTGAAAATTGATGTTCAACTTTTGAAAAGCCAAATGTTAGAGGAACTTTCTTCTATCGCTAAGGGTAAGCGCACTAAACGTCTCACTATCCTTTTTCATTGAGATATACATTTATGTCTTGTAGAACAGTCAAGACGAGGAAACGTTAATTTTCTCGTTGGTGAGGATAAGTTATAAACCCTTCCTTTAGTTTGAGGTCACGGGTTATATACTGACATTTGCACATAAGCCATTTAGAAATTAGAATTGACATGTTTTTGAAACTATTTGAAAACTCTCGCTCGAACCTTCATTTCTACACACGTGTCAATGTTAATCGACATTTCTAAGCAGTAATTGTTATCGATTCCAAGAGACATGCTCGAGAAGATTATTTTTGGAAAATGTTCTTTTTTTATGATTTGTATTTATTTACCTGTTGTCCTCAACATGCTATATGATGGTTGGAATAGTAATTCTAACTTTGTCGTGATGTAGCCGTCTTGAAATGCTTGTGGGAACAACTTTTGGGAAAAAACAACTTTGAACTTGAGGTTCATTGCTGTGGTCGTGATTTCGAGTTTGAACGGTTATGATCAGAAGTCATTTGGATGAAGAACGAGGCCTGATACTGATGTGAACAGACGTTCATCTTCCATGAAGACGATGCTTGATTGCTGCGATCATACATCTTTTGACATTGAGGTAACAGGGCCTGAAGTGTTATTTTCAGCAGACGCCATTAGATGTAGCTCATCTTTTGTGAAACCATTCTTGCACTGGTTCTTAGATATCAGTTTTTCAGCAACCACACTCTGAGATCTTTTCCAGTTTTCATTGTATAGTGCATCTGCATTTGGGTCAATTCGTGGTTGCTTTTGACCATTGAATGACGTACCTGCCACTTAAACCCAGAGTTGTTTGCATGCATGAATATGAGGGATATCTTCCTATTGAAACTACGCGGGTTCCTGTAAACCTTGCCCGTACAAGAGTTTGAGTAACTTTCTTGTGAATCCACCTAAGACGATACATTAATAAGATTCTACCTGTGGGTTTACACCCCCATTAAGACAAGATCTTGGTTGCCATTATTTTCTCAGGGACAGTGGTAGAATAATCTTTTTTGTTTGAGAAACCCTATGTCCTGTGAGGATCTGTCTTTCTGGTTTCTTAGATTCACTTGTCTTTTCTACGGGCATATATTTCTTTGTTGTACTATATGGGCATTTTTGCATCCTTATTTTTTTTTTATTTTTTTTTTTTATGTGCAGAGGCGAGGATTTAACCTTGAGAGTATGTCTAAGAGCATTCTTCATGTGTGCACTGTAAAGGCACTTTTTGCATGTAGGACATTGCATGTCATTGAACTTCAAGAAAGGCTTTTGTTTCCTATGTTCTCTAAGTGACATCTTTTGTTTGAAACCCGACTACTCATTGATGCTTGCCAATTCCTAGGTTTTGGTTTGCAACCATTAGCAGTGTTGGGTAATCTAACAGGATGAATCATACTAGGTTTTCCATTCACTTCTTTGTCTTTTTGAAGTTGTGCACTTTTCTTAGCTTTCTCTAGGTAGTAGTTATGAACCATGTCATTTGAGCCTACAAATTCTTTAGGTGATGAAATGGACACTGCTTTGGGTTATTCTGAGGGGCCAGGTGCAATCACATTGGTGTTTCGAACTGCTTGTTTTCTAATCTGAGGCAAATTCTGTTGAGTGACTTGTTTAAACAACCCATCCGACACATTAGTTTTATTAACCGACTGTTTCGTTTGAAAACTTCTCATTTCAGGAGAATTTGAAAAAGGAGTCGGTTTTCCTAAAACTGATGGTTTTGGAATTCGTTGAGCATTTGGTTGTCGAACAACAGATGGTTTATTAAACTGAGTTTCCACAGACTTTCCTTTGCAGTTCTCGATGAGTTTCTTTAACTCATTATTGCTATGTTCTGTCTTGCATTTGAGCTTTCAAATCTTGTATTTCATGATATTGTTCACGTTCTTTTTGAAATACATTAGATCCGTTTTCTTTGCAAACTGAGTTGTTTTTCATTTGTTCTTTACATTGTTGTAAAGCAAGTTCAAGAGAAATCGAGTGTTTTTCAAGTTTAGAAAAACTCTTTAAAAGCTTATTATGAACTTCGTTATTAACAGATTCAGTTTGTTTCGAAAGCTTTAGTGCAAGACATTCACATTCTTTGACTTTATGAAGATCACAGATTGTAATTCAGTATAAGCATTTAAATCAGACAGAGAATGCAAATACGAACATGTAACATCTTTAGACACACACTCTTCGAGAAGTAGATCATAAATGTTTGAAAAATCAGCCTTTTCAGATTCAAGTTCGTCAACCTCTTTTTCAAGGGATTTAACGTACTCATAATCTTCATGCATTTCCGTTTTAAGTTCATGTTCAAAGAGAAAACTATCATTTCGACTTTTTATGGAAAGAGGCATTAATAAGGTTTTTATCAAAAGTTCCATATCATAAGCAGCTGGCACCCGAAAATAATCACTAGTATGTTTAAACCAAGTTTGATCAACAATTTCCCTAAATTGATTGATGTTAAATGTCATTTCATTAAAAACTTGTCTACTTTTACTAATGGATTTTGAAACGGGTAGAAAGGCAACGTTTTTAGCAATGTTTGGTTTTGTTCTAAGAAACAGTTTTCTCCACATTGTCTTCCTAACTTCTTTTGCGCGTTCCAACTGATAAAGATACACCAGTGAGGGTCCTTTAAAAATTTCATAAAGACTATTCTGATTAGTGTAATCATATGGTTTCACTTTGTCTTTATTCAATTTTATTTCTAATTCTCATTTTCAAGAGTCATGGTCTCTTCCCTTTCAGGGGCAAATCTGTTTGCATGATCAGAATTATCATATAGGATTCTCTTATAATAGCGGTACTTTTCAGATTGAGCTTTCTTGAGGTACCTTGGACTGGCAAAGGTTAGTCTACCATTATATGTCGCGCATTTAGGTGCTAACATATGAATGTTCTGAATTGACTGATTACGAGTATAAACAATTTCGTTCAAAAACTTTAACTGTTTGTCCATTTCAATCATCTTGTCAATATCTTTTTCTTCTTTAACCTTTAAATCCGAAATGACCTTTGTATTCTCTTTGAGATAACCTTCCAGTTGTGACTTAGTTAAAAGACTCTTTTTGACTAATTCATCGTGTTTCTGATAAAGAACTGAAATTTCATAGGCTTTTGTCTTTAAACCTTCTTTAATTTCAATGTCTTTTAAAGCTAATAGTCCTAGAGTTTCATTTAACTTTGTTTGAAGAATCTCTTAATTCAATCGTACCGGTCATTAAAGATTTGTACTTCTTAAAAAACTCATTCTGTTTGTTCTGAAGTGCAATCAGACAACTATCCCGACAACTAATAGCCTCCCCCAAAGCACTATTGGTTTCATCAAGGTTAGTTTTGCACTTTTCCAATTCTTGAGTCATTTGATCGTTTGCTTTTTAATTGATTAAAATCGTTTTGTTTTACTCAGTATCAAGAGTTAAAATTTTGCAATTAAATTAGCAAGCGAAACACGGCTCTTTCAGCACCATTCTGCAGCTTGGTTTCTCAGAATGTTGTCTTTTCATATGGAAAAACACATCTTTTCATCATTGTTTTTGTACCTGTTTCAAGGGCGTATCATAGAACGTGATTCTGCAGGTAAGGACTACTGTGAAATCTTTTGCCATGAAACCGTAATGTGCTTCCATATTCCTGTTATAATCTCTTCTTCTGATACAATCCCACTGCTTTTTTTCATCTCTGAATTGTAACCGATGATTGAACCTCTTGAACCTTGCACTGTTGAATCTGCAACTGTCTTTGTAAAACCGTGAGTAATACGACTCCATGGATTCTCCATCTCGAGAAGTAAACTTCCCAAATTCCCAGAACAGATTAGTCATGACGTCTTGAATGTTCAATGATTCACCCTGTTGTAGTTTTTCAATGGCTGTCTACATCTCATTAGCAGTGTTGCATGCATCAACAGTTGAGTAGATTTCATCTCCAATACTAGTTAGAAGAAAGAAAATAGCTTCCTTTTCAGCTTTAAAATACAGTTTGTTCTCTTCAGACATGTTGTGTACTGTCTCAGCTTCGTCATGTTCTGGTACTGCTGGAGCATTTACTGTTGCAGCAACAGCTTCAATTACTACGCTAGTTAGCTTGTATGGACCATCAAATATGCATTTCCTCAGATATTCACCGTTTGCTTTAGTGTCAATGTATCGTAGAAAACGTGAACGCCACTGAGAATATCTTCCTGGTCCAAGCATCGGTGGACGATCTTTTGAACCAGCTGCCATGATATTGTTGTGCATTTGACTATCTGTTGAGGATGTATTGACTGGAGTAGACATGATGAATGAATGGTTATGAATTATGAAGTGTGAAAGTTGTTGGATCTTAAGTGGATATGATGTGATTGAAATTGTGGTTGTATGCAATTCACGTTCACGGGATTTTACTCGTCTATGATCAAAACCGACAAATGATTAACGGGATTTTACAAGATGACTAGATAACCGTGAATGAATGATCGTTGGTAGTTAATGGTTTGTTTGTTGTGAATGATTTGTGCAGTTTAAGTCCTTCTCGATGGTTTTGGTTTTGGTTTGTTTGGAATTCGGCGCAGTTGGATTATAAAAAAAATTATTTTTACCCTATTACCAAAATCTAAATTTGGTGTAAAAATAAGCTAAAAATGCTATAGAAAAAAATTTTATTTTACTTAATTTTTCCCGAAAAAAGTGTCGCTAAAAGGGTGTCGACCGGAAAAAATTTTTTACCCTATTACCAAAATTTGGATTTGACGTAAAAATAAGTTAAAAAAGCTATAGAAAAAATTTCATTTTACTTAAAAAAATGTCGCTAAACGTGTTTAATCAAAACGCAACGAAATTTAAGCAAAACGCAGTGACTTTTGAATCAAAACGCAATGACCATTTAATCAAAACGCAGCTTGAGATTTGGTCAAAACGCAGCTTGAGATTTGGTCAAAACGCAACAAAATAAAAAATTAGGCAGAGTATTCCTTAGTCAAAACGCAATACATGTCTTCAAAACGCAACCTGCAATCAAAACGCAATGAACCAAAACGCAATCAATGAGCAAAACGCAACCAATGTCAAAACGCAACCATTGATCAAAACGCAACCAATGATCAAAACGCAACCAAGAACTTTGCCAGAGAGTCAAAACGCAACGACGAAATATACGACTTTTTCCACCAAAAATCGCCTAAAAATCACCCTTTTTGACCTTTTAACTTGATTTCTCTTGCACAATTAGTTACCTTATGCCTAGATCTTGCTTAATAACATAAACATTCACACATCTAAGCACAAAAATCCGGGTTTGATTTTTTTTCGCTTCAAATGACACACGAATTTGATCTTTTTGAACCACAAGAATCAACCACGAATCCACACGTAGCTCTGATGCCAATTGTAGGATCCCGTTAACACTTCACTTTATATAACACAACACGAATCGAACTAGAAAAGAGATAAAGAAAGTGAGTTGATTTAGAGAGAGAAAGAAGAGAGAGAGATGAGAGAGTTGAGAGAAAAGATATTTATTAAAATGAGAAGTTAGATATTTTCTAAGTAAAAATATCTATATATACCCCTACACATTTAATGTGACGCGCGGGATATTTAACTAGGACTCGGGCTCGGGTTTTGCTTGGGATTAAACCCGAAACATATACAATATTAGATTAACTATCGAGCCCGATTCCCGATAATATTCTATTACAACATTAACTAATTAATTGACCGAGACTTAAATACATAATGAACGAACTTCATGTTCGACTCAATATTTTGAGGCTAACAATCTCCCCCGAAGTGAGTTCATTGATGACACTCCTTCATGAGATCAATGAGATTGCTTTTGTCGTTAAGCTCATGTGGTCTTGGTCTTTCTCTTTGTTCTTTGTTGTAAGCTTGTTCCTTCATGCTTTGTGATCTTGACTTTGAGCCTTTGTCATTGTCTTTATCGTCTATGCCATCTTGCGATCTTATGACTTTGACCAACATGCTCATTCTATGCATCATCTTGAAAGCTTTATTTCAGAGTTTGCGGAAGTCTTTGTCTTTAAATCTTGAGCTTTCTAGGACAACCACAACATGATACCAACGTATAACAATGCAGACTATAAACGTTAAAACTAAAACACGTACATGCACTGGCGATAATGTTTGTGTCAAGAACCTTTGCCTGCACATTGCATAAAACATCCAAGACAATAACATTGATAGGAAATTGAAAACATGAATCAAAATATAACATGTACATAATGAACCTTAGGATTCTACAAACAATTGAAAAGATTGTGAACTCTGAATTCATAAGAACATATATAAGAAACACGGGAACAAAACTCACCTCATGGAACTTACGATTATACACAGCCCATATCACTGGTAAACAACTACAACCTGCCCATAACAATAGCACACGGCTGACATTTTTATAAAATAATAAAACCCGGATATAAAAACCCTAGCACATCTTGCAAACACCAAACAAAGGAAACTGTGGACGTTAAAACTAAAACACATACTTGGGCTGGTAGCACTGCCTGTGTGAATTACATTCGCCTGTGGCGTGGACAAAATATCCACGATAACAACATCGCCAGGAAACTAAAAACATGAATTGAGATATAACAGCATATAGTTAATGAGCCTTGGGATTCTACAAATAATAAAAAAAATCATGAACACGTAAGACATAAATCATATATAATAAACACCGAAACAAAACACACCTTATGGCATGTATGATTATACACAGCACATATCGTTAGTAAATAACGGCAGCCTTTTCCAAAACAACACACGGCTGACATTTTTAGAAAATAACAAAAACAAACATCCATGTTAGATACTAGAAAATTCAATGTCACCAAGCAACAACAAGTTTTACCGCTTTCAAGTATAGACTAAACCTTAGAAGGGTCCAACGCAAACCTCAAACGAAACTAAAAATAAGGCAACCTTTTGTGAAAACCTTTTAGAAAATAACAGCACACGACTGACATTTTAGAAAATAACAAAAACAAACATCCAAGCAACAACAATGAAATTTTAAATTAGCAAACGACCAAATAACAACACACGACTAACATTTTTAGAGAATAACAAAAACAAACATCCATGTTGGATACTTAAAAATGCAATGTTACCAAGCAACAACAGGTTTTACCACTTTCAAATATAGACTAAATACAGACTAAACCTTAAAGGGACAACGCAAACCTCAAACGACACTTTGAAATACTCTAAAATGCAATATCACCAAACAACCGCAGCTTTTACAACATGGAAATACAAAGTAAAAATATACTAAACCCTCAAGGGTCCAACGCGAACCTCAAACGACCCTGAAAATAAGCCAATCTTTTGTGCAAACCTTTTTTTGGCACAACGAAATTTTAAATTAGTAGACGCCCAAATCATCCTAGCTGCGCAACCGATTAAACACTTTTACATGGCCTGTTAGCCTTAAAATATGTCGACTTATACGGAATTACATTAGTTTAGATATAGTCGGATACGCAAGGACTAATAATGTCATTAGGTGATAGTTAGGCGTGTCATAGGCTATATATATCCCCTCCTAACTTCCAAAGAGGGATGAGGATTCATTTGTAACCATCTCATAGTGTGTGTTTCTCTTTCTCTCTCTAGAAACACACACTCTTCCTTTTCTCTCTCTACATCCAATAATATGGCTTACTTTCTATTTCATCCTTCCCAACCTCCAGATCGTGTGTTTTAAGCTAGAATCTTTATTGGGTAACAATTGGTAGCAAAGCCTAGGAGTGTTTGGGTGTTGGTCGTAGCTTTTATAGCTTTTCGTGGCTTATTTTTAAGCCGAAACCTACGGGTTTCATTGGTTGGTGGTTATTTTGTACAAAAGTTTAAAACTTTCTTCTCTCTAATGTTTCTAGCTCATTTGTACAAGTGGTTTGTGGTTTTTCAAAGCTTATTACGCAAGATCTTTAAGCTTTATTCTCGAAAAAAGTGGAAATTTTTCGTGTTAAAAACCATAAAGTTTGTGTTTTTATGGTTCTTATTGCCTTGAAATACCTAGTTGTATAAATGAAACCAAGAAAAATCGTCATAAAGTGTATCTTTTTAGTGATTCAAAAGTTGGTTTTTTCAAGAAAATCAATACTAGGCGATTTATACACTGTTTCAGGCGATTTATACATTTTTGAGGCGATTTATACATGTTTCAGGAGATTTATACATGTTTCAGGCGATTTATACATGTGCCAGGTGATTTATATATGTTTCAGGCGATTTATACATGTATCAGGCGATTTATACCAAATTGCTTAGGCGATTTATACCATTTTCAGTAAATTCATCGAAATTTCAACCATTTTCAGTAATTTCACCGAATTTCTTTTTAAGGCCATTTTCACTTGTTTTCATCAAGAACCAAACTTAAACACCTTCCACAACACCAAAGCAAAACACACCACTTAATGCTAAAATGATCATATATTAAAGATTCACTAAAACGTCAAAACGGCTATGGAATTTGGATTTCAATGTCAAGTGATCACGAAGTTGATTTAGTATCTCTTATTTGAGATTG
>BQNB010094751.1:0-26042 GCA_026074375.1 Tanacetum coccineum
CCATGGGAAGGGGTTGGTTGATCATTTTATAATATACACACATCAAGTGTAGTTTCTCTCACTAGAACTCACTTTCTCTCTCTAAAAAGTAGGCCAACCCCTAAATCATTGATTGTGTTATGATATCCAATATTCTACAGGAATAGTTAGGATTAATCACTGCAACCTGGATATCCTACCTTCTATACGATTTAGACTGAGTAAGAATCACGAGAAGTATATGATAGACTAAATATACTTATTCAAGTCTATCGACCTTAGAAACCACTAATGAAACCATAGTTTAACATTGCACATGAAAATGTTTTCATAATAGTAGTAATGAAGTAACTAGGTTAGCACATTTTGTTAGGTTTATTGATTTGATGATTACAAAACTACATGTGCTTAAATGAAGACTAATTCATTTACAATGGAATTCTACAAGCTGGTAGAGAACATAAAGATTGTAGAAGATATTGATCAAGATTTAAATAATTTAGTTTTCTTATCTATTTTAGTTAGCTTCCTTTGTAAGTCATGATCTCTTTATATAAAGAGATCATAGACACATAGTTTTAGCATCCAGAAATATAGTGCTCTCCCAATAAGAGTCTAGTAAACGTGTGAGTGTGTGTACACAGTAGTTAGTTAGTTAATAGTTATTTAGCTAATAGTTAGTTAGTGTTTAGCCTCAAGAATCATTTAGGACTGTGATGAATAAAGAAAAACCTTGAAAAACATCATTGTTCTTATTGTTATTATTTCGATGTGTAATGTTTATCTTTGATGTTTATAATCCTAGATTAGATCTAAACAATTTGAGTCTTAAATGATCTTTTATCCTCCCCTAAACTTGATATTCATCTTGTTAATCATCAAGTTTCTTCATTATCAGCATCTTGAGTACTAGGAGGATGTATCCAAACACATTACTGCCTTGGTCTGTTTGCTTGATAGAAAATCTTTCTTAAAAGTTCTATAGACATCTCACTATCTGCTTCTACTAATAGTTTAGCCACCATCATTAATCCAAGTGTTCCTCTAGTTAAACGATATTCTTTCTCAACCAACATGAAGATATCATGTCCTCTTACTAAAGATACATGGTGAACACTACATGTACCATAAAGCCTCCATACCAAAGGATCATGCATATATCTTTGAAGCTTCCACAGAATATCATCATTATCTAGGTCAAACAATCTCTTCAGTTCAACCCACAATTCCTTCTCTTTATCATCTGTAGGCTCTGTTGTACTAAACTTCTTCTTAACTAAATCCCAAAGCTTAACCAGGTTATCTCTATCAAATTTCTTCAACATATCAGCAAAAATCTGATAAGCTTCTGTATGATTTCTAACTCTGATAATTCTCCAATACCTTCTTGTGTTTTCAGAGTAAACCTCCTAGTCTATGATTGGATATTTGACTTGTAAGGCTTCAACATATACTTCTTCCACTAGAACTACCACTAATAATTTATGTAGTTCTTTTTCTGATAATTCTTTTTCCTTTTTTGCTAATTGTTCTTCACCTGAACCTGAAGTTTCTCCAATCTTTTGTCTTTTAACACTTTCTTCATCAGGTTTTGCTCTTGGTATCTTCTTACTGCTTGCTGCTTTCTTTCTACCTTCTTCAGAATCCATAGGAATAAAATCCTTAATCCACTTCTGCTCCTTTTCATATAGCTTCTGAATTTCTTCAAAACTCTTATTCTTCAGTTGATTGTAAGTGAATCTACCCATGTTTTTCAGGTAAGTGATCATCTTGTTTCTTAATTGAATTTTGGTAGGTGGTTTGTTTCTGATTTGTTCAGCCCTTTGTGCAGCAAAGAACCTTTTTCTTTCTGCAATTGTCTCCACTAAAAATCTAGCTTGCTCATCAATAGAAAACTGCTCTCTTTCTTTTTCTTGAAGTCTTGCAGCTAACAGAGCATCTGCCTCCATTCTTGCTTGAACATTATCAAATTCTGCAATCAAAGCGGCATTAGATGCTTCTTCTTGTGCAGCTCTTTCTCTTTGCATTCTTTCCAGTTCAGCCTTTTCTTCTTCATGTAATCTTTGAGCAATCTCTGCATCCCTTTGAATCTGAGCCTTTATAGGGTTCTTTGGAGTAGGTTCAGGCTCCACCATCTTGCCTTTACCTTTGTCTTGGCTTTGTACTGTTGGTACTGGTGTTGCTCTCCTTGGTTCTTCTTCAACATCACGAATCACTACTGAGGTTGTTCTTGGTCTTGTGCTCCTAATAGCCACAAGTGTATCAGCAATAGTCATCATCTCATCTTCAAAAATATCCCCAGCAGTACTTGTAGAAGGATCAGCAGTACTAACATTTGAAGGTCCAACAACACTAACATCAATACTAGCAGTATTAACTGTATCCCCATTTGTAGTAATTTGTTCAGCAGTATTCCTCCCCTGAGTTTCAGCATCACCTTCAACATTCTCCATTGCATTATCCACATCAAGCTCAGCAAAGTCACTATCATCAAACATTGGCTTTGTCTTGTCACTTTTCCTCCCCTGTTTGGATACATACTCCTCATCCAAACTCTTTCTCTTGGAGGTACCAATCTTGAAGAGTTTCATCCCTGGAGTTCTTGCCCTTAGCTTCTTTTCTAATTTTCTGACCTTCTTTTTTAGCTTTCTGATCACCAAATCTTGAGCAGTCTTTGATTGTTCCAAGGCAAGAACCCTGTTTGACAAGTTTGTACAAATAGCCATCAATTCATTTATGTTAGGTCTACCCTCATCACTTTTCTACGTGTGTACCTCTTGAGTAGGGTGAATCATGGGTGTTGGTGGTACAAAACCCCTCAAATCATCTTGTTCGAATTCTTTCCTCATCACTTCCAGGTGTGTTATCTCCTAGGAGAGGTGAATCATAGGAATGTTTAGATGCCCTCTCAGACCGAGTCTGAGCAATGACACCCCCATGGCTTTTTGGAACCTGGGTTTGTCACCTGAACCAATTTCTTAAGAAAGAGGATCATTAGACATTGCCGTTGATTGGGTCTTAGATATGTTACCACTAGCTTGTGTTGCATCTAAGCTAGCAATAGTAGTGGTAGCCCTCACCACTCTGTCATCCCACTCCATAAAGACAGCCTCATCTGCTACATTTGGTATAGGCACACTAGTCTGAGGAATTGAGTGTCCTCGCTTGAAGGCTTGCCTAGTAATTGATATTTGGGGTAATAATGATTCAGTAACAAGGGAATTCGTTCATTCAAATTCTTGTTTGAGCAATTAGAAGCGTGTTGTATAGGGGTTCAGAGGTTGACTTGAAACTTTCACCTTCTACTACCTGGTGAAGTCCAACATTTGATGCAAACAATAGAGGTAACTCTTCTTGAAAAATCTTTGCCTTTTCTTTTCATGTTAGTGAAAACCTTTTTAGTATGTGCAGGTGTTTGATAAACATCATTAAAAGGTTCTCCAAGAGTAATCTGATTATTTAAAAAAAAGTTGTAAAAACCTTGGATACATTAAAAAAATTTGTATTGGTATCCAAGTTCCTTAACATACCATCAAAAATTAGTTTTGAAAAGTTAAACTTTTGACCATTAGCTAAACAAATGACTGCAGATGCTATATTAGTGGAAAATTCATTCCAATAAGTAGATTTTAAACTTAAGCAGTGTAGAATGGTATGTATGAGGTACTTCCACAGAGGGGAGAAGAGAGCTTTTTGAAAAGTAAGTTTGTTAGAATCACCCTCATACCCCATCAATGCAAGGTTTTCAAAAATAGCATCATTTGTTAGACAAGTAATACCATCCTCATCATTAAAGTAAAGATCACTCCTCACTATGATATCGGATATAATAACAACTACTATCTTGCCATCAACTATGGCATGAATTTGCTTCACATCATTGACTGTTTGAGAATGTGCAGTATTCCAAAACTAATCAATATAAGAAGCATAGATAGTAGGACTTACAGTTAAGGCATAGTGTACAGAGCCAGTAGTAAGAAAGTCCACTATCTCATGAAAATCAGCGTTCCCCTCTGATTTCTCTAAGCAGGCGACCATGTTGTGTTGATCAACAAACTTCAAATCCGCCATAGATGATTAATTGATGATGAATTTACTGAGTCGGTGATAAGTTGAAGTGGGTTTGTGAATTTGAGAGCATTTTAGTATTCGAGAGTATTAGAATGATCTTGATGTAGTCGAATAAGCTTATATAGGTAAAAAGGAAACCTAGAATAGTAGGAAACTGTTTACCAACCAAGAATTTCGCTCAACAGTTATAACTCTAACGGTAACAAGCAGATCACTAACATTGCTAAGAGGACTAACTTTTGCATAGCAGTACTAACTTTCGCCTAGCAGTGCCAAATCCTGCCTAGCAGCATTAACTTTACAATCACAAGTTTTAACTCCAAATTCATTACTAATACTATCTTCAAACCACACCAATCATAAATTCAACAAATACATCTTCAGAGATTAAGTAATCCAATGCTAGCAATCAAAAAGTTAAACCTGCTAACATCAAATGCCTTTGTGAAAAGATCAGCAACATTGTGATCTGTATGTATCTTAATTACTTGAATGAGCCTCTTCTCATAAGAAATCACTGATGAAAATGGATGCCTATTTTATGTGCTTGGTTTTAGCATGAAACACTGGATTCTTCACAATACAAATGGTGCTTTCATTATCAATGTGAATCTTGGTGTTCATGAAATTAAACCCATAATCAAGCATTTAATTTTGAATCCACAACACATGTCCACAGTAATTAGCAGCAGCAACATACTCTGCTTTAGTAGTGGAGTTGGCAACTATAGTTTGCCTTTTACATTGCCATGAAATCAACATTTTGCCAAGAAATTGACAACCTCCTGTTTTGAATTCCCTGTCAAGGCTAGCTCCAGCATAATCACTGTCAGAAAATGCTTTCAAGTCAAATGGTGAATCTCTATGATACCAAAGGCCCAATTTAGATTGACCTTTCAAGTATCTAAAGATCCTCTTCACTGCATAAAGATGTGAGACTTTAGGAGTAACTTAGAACCTTGCACAAGCACAAACAACAAAGATTATGTCAGGCCTAGAAGCTGTCATGTACATCAATGATCCAATCATTGATCTGTATAAATGAACATCTACATCCTCAGCTTCTTCATCCTTGAGCAATGCCTTGTTAGTCTCTATTGGAGTGCTTGCTGTCTTCACAGTGGCAAAATCAAACTTCTTTAATATATCAGCCACATACTTGTCTTGGCTGATGAAGATTCCATCATCTTTCTGCTTTACTTGTAACCCTAAGAAGAAAGTGAGCTCCCTCATAGAACTCATCTGGAATCTCTTGTGCATCATCTGCTCAAACTCAGCACATAAAGACTTCTTTGTAGACCCACAAATGATGTCATCAACATATACTTGCACTAACAGGATATCACCTTTGTCCTTCTTGATGAATAAAGTCTTATCTATAGTGCCTCTTCTAAATCTATTTTCCAATAAGTAGGTAGACAAGGTCTCATACCAGGCTTTAGGAGCTTGATGTAGACCATATAAAGATTTTTCTACCTTATAAACTTTGTCAGGAAACTGTGGATCTTCAAAACCAAGAGGTTGGCACACATATACCTCCTCTTCAATAGTACCATATAAAAAGGCACTCTTCATATCCATCTGGTACACAATAAACCTCATAAATGATGCATAGGCAAAAAATAACCTGATTGCTTCTATCCTAGCAACATGAGCAAAAACCTCATCATAATCAATGCCTTCTTCTTGGGTGTAACCTTATGCCACCAGTCTTGCCTTGTTTCTAATAACAATTCCTCTCTTATCTTTCTTGTTTCTGAAAGACCCATTGGTCCAATAGCCCTCTTACCATTAGGTAGATCAACCAATGTCCAATCCTTCTGCAATTTAAACTGTAGCAACTCTTCTTGCATTGCTTCTATCCAGCTTAGATCATCCAAAGCTTGAATCACCTTCTTGGGTTCTTTTTAGAGATAAAACAGGCAAATAAGCAATTTTGATAATCTTTGTGATTTGTTCTTCTCTGCTTATTAAATGTAACCGAAACAAAGCATGTTCTTCAGAAAATCTTTGGTCATCCTCCCTTGAATGAGTAGCTGAATTTATGTCCTAATGACTGTCTTTAGGATGATCCATTTGTATTATGGGTAATAGGACTGACATCATGGTTGTTTTCCAAGTTGTTAAGGTCCAGCCTCTGCACCCTCATTATCCATCATCATATGAAACCACTAAGATAACATATTTAGAAGATCAGCAGTATCCTCCTAATCAGGCATAAGAGGATCAGTTGGAAGATCATTAGCATCATCAAAACTTTACCCAGCAACACTAACAGATGAACTAACAGTAGAAACTCTGTTAGTGCTGGTAGCATAACATTCCTTCTATTGAACAAGCAAATTATCTAATTCAGCTCTAAAATCTTACACATACGGTCCTTTTTCCGTTATTGAAGCTCTCCTCCTTCCTCTCTTGACCTTTTCTGGTTCTTTCACCCTTATTTGCTGGTTCTTTATTAGTCTTTTAACCAGCATCATCAGCAACTGCATCCTCTAAGCTCTGTGGACTATCATAAAGTAATGGTAGTAGAATATATTGTTGAGTAGGTACTGCATCAACATTATCCTTGATATTTGCATTTCTATTAGTTTGATTCCCTGCAGTAACTGGCTTATAATTCATAGAGTTTGTTAGTAAATTAATATCAAAGAGCCAATCTGGTCCACTCCCTGCAACATTGGGTCGGTTTTCAAGAAAGGTTATGTGCAAGTTCTCCTCTACTTTCCTAGTTCTAGTGTTAAATACCCTAAAAGCCTTGCTATTTATATAGTATCTAACCAAGAACCCCTCATCCACAGCCTTTCCTTCCCATCAAATTTGCTAGGGGATCTCAGGTATTAAGAATGGTCACAGGACACCCAAAAGGTCTCATACAACTTATACTAGGTGGTCTACCATGTAATAGTTCATAAGGTGTCTTGTTGTGAGGCTTGGTCACTAAAACCCTGTTATGAACATAGCAAGCAGTATTAACTTCTTCACCCCAAAATGTAGTAGGTAAGAGTAAATCTGCTCGCATAGTTCTACCGCCTCTATAGTGCCTACTTCTTCTTTTAGGCAACTAAAAAACTCTATTTTGTTATGGAATCTGGCTACACTCGAATTCCTCTTAATCCCTCTCATCCCACAGAACTGATTCATTCAATATTTTTAACAATTCGGTTCCATGCATATCTGAATGATTTTAACCTAGATTTATTTGGTTTTCAATATGGTAGAGGGAGTTTGGCCCAGTTATAAAAAGTTTTAAGGATCCTACTAGTCTCATCCATTAGTGGCCAAAAAGAACATCTAACTAAACCCTACTAAAGCATCAGTAACAACAAGGCAATATGTCTTGTGATTGATACTCCTTACAGATGTTGGTCCAAATAATTCCATATGCAACATTTGTAAGGGTTGGCTGATAGAGCTCACAAGCTTGGTCTTACAAAAGGCTTTGTGTTGCTTTCCCTTCTAAAGGTTCTACAAGAGTAATCTGATTATTCAAAAAGAGTTGTAAAAACCTTGGATACATTAAAAATTTCTTTATATTGGTATCTAAGTTCCTTAACATACCATCAAAAATTAGTTTAGAAAAGTTAAACGTTTAACCATTAGCTAAACAAATGACTGCAGATGCTATATTAGTGGAAAATTCATTCCAAGAAGTAGATTTTAAACTTAAGCAGTGTAGAATGGTATGAGGTACTTCTACTAAGGGGAGAAGAGAGATTTTTGAAAAGTAAGTTTGTTAGAATCACTCTCATACCCCATCAATGCAAGGTTTTCAAAAATAGCATAATTTGTTAGACAAGTAATACCATCCTCATCATTAAAGTGAAGATCACTCCTTACTGATGATTCTGATATTACTACTGTCTTGCCATCAACTGTGGCATGAATTTGCTTCACATCATTGACTGTTTGAGAATTTGCAGTATTCTAAAACTGTTCAATATAAGAAGCATGGATAGTAGGACTTACAGTTAAGGCATAGTGTACAGAGCAATTACTGATTTGGAGGTATTCCAAAATAAGAGGATTAGTTTTTCTTGGGGACCCAAGCCATTACTAACTTGAGTCTGCCTTGTAGATCAACATAGTCAAATCTTTTAAGCATGTATGATCCACTGTCTTTGGAGGTATGGTCAATAACATTTCCTGTTGGTCTCCAAATCCAGCATGCTAAGGACTTAATAGCATTTTCCCCATTTCCCTCAGCAGCACTAACTACTGCTTTTGGCCCAACAGTAGTTACATTGTTAACCTTAGCAGTATTAACTTTTTCATTAAAATTATTGGTTTTAGCTGCTAATTTTTTGTTAAAAGCCCTTTTTACTGGTGAATGTGCTTTAAAATAAGAATATGTTATGGGTAATGCATCATTTACTTTTGGTTTAGGGGCAGCAGTATTAACAGGCCTGGCAGTACTAATTGATGTTGCTGCTCTTGGAGAGCTTTGCTTAGCAGCATTAACTGGCACTTGTCCTGACTTTGTTGCAACTACTGTTGGAACAAAATTCCTTTTAGGATGTGGGTGAGTCAATTTATTTTGGTGGTTCACCCTCTGAGCATTGTTCCATACTGGTCTAATTTCCCTTTGACCAGTAACCCTTCCCTTATTATTCAACACTGGTTTTTCTACCATTTTATTGTCATGAAAATCACAGTCTTTGATTAAATGGTTGAAACTCCCACATACAAAACAAGCTTTCTTTATAAACTCAAAACCATTCCCTACTTTGACTTTTCCTAGGATACTCTACTTACCTATGTGAGTTTTCCTTATTAACAGAGTTCATATTCTTACCAGATTTGACAAAAATGATTTTAGTAAATTTTGGTTTTGTTTGATCAGATTTAGGTCTAAACACACTATCATTATCACTATCAGTGTCCCATTCTTCAATGATAGGAGCACTAGGCCTAACAGTTTTAGGCTTTTCTACAATATCCTTACTAGTCTTAGATATACTAGTTTCAGTTTCACTCACTTTAGTCTTATAGACAGAATCATCTAACCCAGCAAAGGATAAGTCAGGTCTTGAGGGCATGTAGTTCCTAGTGTAGGGAGGGGGAACTGCATGAAACCCTTTACCTGTTTTGAATCTATCATTTACTAGACTATCATCCACATCACTTTCTCTACTGTTAAACACACTATGAACCACTTCACTCTCATTCATTTGACTATCATAACCAAGACCAGTTTTGTCTTTAGTACTTATTTGACTATTAATCATTTTAGTTAGATTCTTTGATGATTCTTCAAATTTTTCTAGTTTAAGTTTCAAATCATCTTTCTCTTTTAAAGCTTCTTCTAACTGATTTTTAAGGTCTTTGATAGAAATAGCTTTCACTTGGACATCATACTTTAAAAATGCAATATCTTCTTCATAAAGCCAACAGTCTCTTTGTCATTTAAATCCATCTTCCTTCCCATCTTCTTTATGAGCCTCTTAACTCTCATGGTAAGCATTCCCACTTGCCATTTGAGATTCATTTCTTCAAGATCATCAGCATCAATCTGTTCCAAATCTTCATAGTCTAACTATGGGGAAATGGATTGGTTGGAAAAGAAAGAAAACATGACATCATCAACATATGATGCAGTAGAAGCTTGATCCTTAGAACTAGCAATAGAAACACTATGAGCAGTATTAACTGTTTCATTAGTGCTGCTAGAGTTATTTGATGAGGCAAAAGCCACGTTTTGAGAATTTTAGCTTGAACTTAGTTTTCCTTTAATCTCAGATTCATACACCTTCAGATTATTATACAAATCATCCATGCTGAATATGTCAAGATCAGATTTGTTTCTCATGATTAAAGCAATATTGTTCCAAGCTGATGGTAAACTTCTTAACAACTTCAGATTTACATCCTCCTGAGAGATAACTTCACCATGGATTTCAAGTTGACTAATGAGCTTTTGAAACCTATCATAGGTTTTATCCAGTCCTTCTTGACTTGATGCAGCAAAGTTTTCATAATTCTGCTTGAGAATGGTCTTCTGCATTTTCTTTGATTCCTTGTTGCCTCCAAACCTATTTTTGATAGCTTCCCATAGGGACTTTGCATCCTTGCAGGCATGAAATTTCAGTAGGTGCTCATCAAGAATGGCTTGCATAAGAGTGATTTTTGTTTTTAGTTTATTTTTCCTTGCTAGCTTTTGTTCTGCAGTTTTAGGAGGAATAGGACCTTCAGCACCAATACTAGATGATGCAACTGGTGAAACTAAATCACCATTTACTATTACTTCCTAAAGGGCATGATCAGTGAAAGTAAGGTATTGTTCCATCCTCATGCTCCATAAGTTATACTACCCAGTTTTGAGTACTGGAAGTTTTAGTGCAGACACTATTTGGGAAGTTTTTGATTTTGACTCCATCTTTTCTTTGACTAACAGATCTTGAGTAGAGTTAGAGCTCTTCTTATTTAAAGTTTCTCAACAAGCTCTGATACCACTTGTTGATCCCTTTTAAATATATCTTACTTAGCTTGTTAAAGCTTAGTTGTGTTGGATAGATCCAAGACAACTATAGTAGAAACTAAGATTGAGAATACTACAAACTATGCGGAAACTAGTTTGTAATACTAAGAAGAACAATGAAACAGTAAAACAAGATATTGCTAAACTTTCAATATATTGAACATAATCAAAGTTATAGAATAACCTTGAAACTATTAATACTAACTATGAGAAAATGATTTCTAGATCTATATGTCACTAACTATGCCTTAGGGTTTTAAACATATTTTACTTTTATACACCAAGAAACCCTAATAGGCTTACCAAACGCGTCTACTAATCAATGCATATCTATTCCTAATATATCTCATGCATATCACATTAGCAGTACTAACTATTTATACTAACAGTACTAACTACATAACTAACAATACTAATAAACTGACAGTACTAACACTTTGTACTGACAGTACTAACTATTACATTAATAGTACTAATGACTTGGACTATTTTTCTCTAATCTTCAGCAGCAGCACAATCTTGAACTAGCAGCATTAAGTTGTAGAAGCCTCTAATTCCCAAAAAGGTAAACAGCTTCTATAAGGGTTTGAGTACTATGAACCGTTAATTGCTTGATTCGCAGTGACCAATTCCTGGAATGACACCGACCCAAGCTTTCACAGCAATTCAGACCATGGTTGACCATTCTCAAAAATGGCACGACGAAACGACAAGCAGAAATGTTGAAAGCAACAGTAGCAGTGATAGACTAGCTGCTCTAGTAAACACATTAGACACCCTGAGTCGAGACATGAAGAAACTGAAGGAAATCGTTCACGCAATCCAGGTAAAGTGTCAAGTCTACGAAGGACATCACCCTAACAAAAACTGTCCCCTCAATGAAGAATTAAAAGGGATAAAAGAAGTCAAATATGGGGAATATGGCAACCCTTTGTCAAACCATACCACAACCAGTAGGATACAATTCCAATCGATCACCTAAGGATGGAGGAGGACAAATCTTGACCGAAACAATTAAGAAATACATCGATTAAGCCTCTTAGAGACAAGCAAAACAAGACGAATGGCTGACAAATTTTAGCCATAACATAGAAAAAAGCCAAAACTACCATGATGAAATCATCCACATTCTAGAATCCAGGGTAGTAACTTTAGCTAAGGAAGCAGAAACTAAGACAGGTAAAAATGAAGATTATAAGGGAATTTTCACTAACGATGGAACGCCTTTATACACCCCCTTCTACTACTCTCCTAAAGAAATCGAGTACTTTTCGGCTAACTCTGGATTTTCGAATGACAATGAATCAAAAAATGTTACATCAATTTCTAACGAAGAGTTCAATTTAAAACAAAACTCCCCAAGACAAACAACAACCCACTATATAGAACCGTACGTTCCCCAAATCCCTTTTTCTAGAAGGCTTGAACAACATGCCGAAGAAGTAGTAATCCATAAAACCATGGAAAGCCTAAAGAAAATAAAGTCAAATCGGCCTTTCCTCAAGGAAATCAGGAAATTCGACGAATATCCTAAATATATGAAAGACCTGGTAACCAACAAGCCATTAACCATGGAAAATGAAGATGTTAGAATGAATCACAGATGCTCAGCCCTTCTCCTTAACCAGCTACCCCCGAAGGAGAAAGACCCTGGAAGCTTAATCCAACCCTGCTCAATCGGAAGGTGTGGGTATCATGCCTTAGGAGAAAGCATTAGCAGACTTAGGAGCAAGCATTAGCATCATGCCTTTTTCTATGTACAAACGTGTGGGTATAGGAAATCTCAAAGCAATCAAAATGAACATTGAGCTTGCCGACAATTCTAATTGCATTTTGAAAGGGATTGTTAGGAATCTTCTGATAAAAATCGGTAAATTTATCTTACCCATAGATGTTATTATACTTGATATTCTAGAGGATTTTAGGATGCCTGTCATTTTAGGAAGACCCCTTCTCGCGACTGCGCACACTAAAGTTAATGTCTTTAAGAAATCCATTTCTTTAGAAGTCGGAAACGAAAAGGTTATTTTTAAAATGAAAAGTGATTTACCAGATATGCAAAATGAATCGATTCTAACGATCAAAAGCAATATGATAATAGAAGAGGATGAATTAATGAATATTGAATCTGATTTATTCACGTACATTACTAATACATGTGAATCATGCCACCTCCTTGAGGTTGACACTGATTTATTCACCTATGAGGTAGAAACTAAGGAAACATACGAAGAGATAGTTTATATGAAACGCCCAGTTTTTTTTTTAAAACTCATTTCATTTATAATATATATAATGCCTAATATCTGTATACATTAATAAAATAAGCGGAAACATAACTTTTACATGTAAACGGGCTTATTCTAATCGTCCCTTTAAAATTGTAACTATGAAAAGTACATGACTTTTACTATAAAAACTTGTTACTGATAATGTCTTGCTTTGGGACATTCCAAACTGATAACAAATGATGGAAATGAGAAGCTCGTTACCTAACCCACGAGCTGCACCATTTTTAACTTAATTACTTCCGCACCACATAACAAATAGCTTGGTCTTATCTTACAAACCTGGAAAACATGAAACTGAGAACGGTAAGTCTATAAGACTCAGTGAGATAACAGAAACTGAACTGAATCATAAACTAAAATACAAACTGACTACATTGAGTGCATAAGACAATATACTGGCTGAGTACATATAAAACACTGGCTGAGTGCATAAGCACAATACTGAGCGTGTAAAGCAGATACTCACTAAGTGTGTAAAGAACATACTAACTGAGTACGTAAAGCACATACTGACTGAGTGCGGAAAGCACATACTGCTTGAGTGTGTAAAGCACATACTGACTGGGTGCATAACCGACTGAGTGCGTAAAGCACATACTGACTCGGTGCATAACTGACTGAGTGCGTAAAGCACATACTGACTGAGTGCATATCTGACTAAGTGCGCTGCATAAAGCATTTATCCCCATTCAAGACTGACTAATGCGCTTAAACACTATTATTCCACACAGGATTGACTAAGACTAAGTTTATTACTAAACTGTTCTGAGTCTGGATTTGTTCATGCATAATATTCATATATAAATTAAGGCTGAGTTGAATATGACCTAACGGGTCGCCATAAAACTAAATATTACCCAATGGTCAACATATACTTAATATGAACCAACGATTCGTCATGATACTAAATATGACCCAACGGGTCACCATAATACTAAATATGACCCAACGGTCAACATATACTGAATATGACCCAATGGGTCGCCATAATACTAAATATGACCCAACGGGTCAACATATACTGAATATGAACCAACGGTTCGTCATGATACTAAATATGACCCAACGGGTCGTCATAATACTAAATATGACCCAACGGGTCAACATATACTGAATATGAACTAACAGTTCGTCATGATACTAAATATGACCCAACGGGTCGCCATAATACTAAATATGACCCAACGGTCAACATATACTGAATATGACCCAACAGGTCGCCATAATACTAAATATGACCCAACGGATCAACATATACTAAATATGAACCAACGGTTTGTCATGATACTAAATTTGACCCAACGCGTCAACATATACTCAATATGACCCAACGGGTCAAAATAATGCTAATATGACCACACAGGTTAACATGATACTTGACTTACGTATTTGACCACTAAGGTCACATGGATACTTGACTTGCATATTTGACCATTAAGGTCATGTAAATTCTTGACTTGCATATTTGACCACTAAGGTTACGTGGATACTTGACTTGCATATTTGACCATTATGGTCACGTGAATACTTGACTTGCATATTTGACGATTAAGGTTACGTGAATTCTTGACTTGCATATTTGACCACTAAGGTCGCGTGGATACTTGAGATATGACAAGGCATATATTTATTAAACACGTTTAATATACTAAACATGTTAACTGAAAATACATTACTCACCTGGGCCGTATAATGCAAGATGAATGATTCTGAACAAGCCTGTCACCTATATTATGATAGATGCATACGTATGATGTTAGCACATACCAACTAAGCATGAAAGAAACACGATTATGCAACTATAAGTACAACTATGCACATATAAACTAGTAATAATACATAAGCTCCTGAACTCGAGCTAACCTAACCAAATCTTGTCACTTGGTTCTATACTTTCATAACATGAATAATAACCCTATAGGCTGAGAACATAAGTTATCATAGCATATAATTACCCGTAATTTGAAAAAACATCATATCATGTCAAAATCATCAAAACACTTAACAAAGCATTTGATGTCATTCTACAACAGCCTGTACTTCAGCATTTTTGCATGACTTAACTCATGAATTAGTTCACGAGGCTAATTTTCCATGAAAGTAGACTCTTTTGGCTTTCCGAAAAGGTATGGCACGTCCCTAACGGAGCTACGGTTTATCCGGTATGAATTTTTAAAAATCTGTTTGCTACACATTTCGAATTTTGTCATGCTGAACTAAAATGCACTTTTGACCCGTTTAACCTATGAATTAGCCAATAATTTCGACATATGAACTGAAGTAGACACCTTAGGCTTTCCAGAAAATTTGGCCATGACTCAATACAAGCTACTATCAATCTTTTATGGTCTTTCAAACATGCCTAATTGATTCTGAAATTTTCTGCAACTTATTTAACATCAAGAACACATGTTCTTCCATCAAAAGGTGTTTGGGTTAACTCCAAACATCACATAAAACTCCCTCTTAATTTGATCCTAACATAATCCCATTAAAACTCCAAAATCATTTTATCACCCATGGATCATAACTCTCAAATTCATTATATAATTATGCAAAACACTTAATAATCATATTCCCTTAACATATAATCGTGTTTAAAACACATAATTAATCACTTACTTGTAATTGAGGAAGAACATGATAAAACCCTTGAAGCTCCTTTGTAACCCTTGCTAATTCTTGATTAAGCCTTGATCAATTTCTTGTTAATCTTACTTAATTTTGATGGAACTTGGTATGATTTAGAAATCCAAGACTAAGTAAATGTTCTCACCCGTTCTTCTCTTCTTTTGTTAGTGTCGTGGATGGGAAGGGATATAATAATCCCTAACCGACATCATAAATAACTAAAAGGATTAATTCCCCTGGGTTTTTAGGTATTTCTGCTAACTTTAGCAACTTAACATAATAACCTCATTGTAATGAAATGCCTTGCAATACTTGTCCGAGCTAATTATTTCATCTTTACATGTTAAGTTTTATAACATAATTATTAATTCTTTCAAAATGGGACTTTTCTATTTATTCAACTAAAATACTTGACGTGTCCAATAGGATTTTATATAAACCCACCATCGTTTTCTATAAAAAAAATCAGGATGTTACAACTCTCCCCCAATTGGATCATTCGTGTCCCCACGAACTACTGTTGTTGTAACTAAGTTATACTCTAAATTACTCAGGATCATTTGTAAGTACTCCCCCACTTAGGCTTATATCATAGTTATATTTTAATATAAAATTGATAACCCACTAATATGGATCAAACTAGAATTCATTTCCTCAATATATGATGTTCATAGTGTACCTTGTATAGTTTATTTTTGAATCCGTTCTATTGGACATATTAACTCTGATATTTCTTATTATCCTCATAAAAATAACTCGATATGTTTCCATAATCATCTGTATACTTTGATTGTACAACTTATACAATACTTCTGAAAATATCTCAATAATTCTTAAGCTGGCTTTTAAAGAAAGGATTTGTTTACAGTGGAATTTGCATAATATTTCGCTAGAAAATCTCTTGATTAGAAATTCTTTTTCAAAATCTGATATGAAATATCCTTATTGAATGATCGTATCCGTTCAGTCATGTTTTTCATCCCGAATCGTTTAGTCCCTATTCATGTAAAGTCCAGAATTGCTAAAATCCAGAATATCATATCTTAAACTGGTCACTAAGCTTATTCTGACAACATGTGCTTTGCTACATTTCTGAGTCTTAAATCTAAAATTCTGGAAGCTCATTTCAAGTAATCTATCTGTTATTATCCTTATAATTATAAGGCATTCTAAACTATTTTCTGTTTCGGTAGGTTTACTAACCTTTCTATTTATGCTAGTAAGTGCTAGAGTCAGTTCCTAATCTTTCAAAAAATCAACTATATTTAAGACCCAATCTGATTTGCTTACTAATTCTGCTATTGCAATTATGATGCAACTTTCTAAACTTTGATATGAATTGTTATGTACTAGCTAAAACTATATTTTACTGATGCTACACTAGACCTACTCAAATTCTGAGGTGAGTTTTTGGCTATTATAGATAAATTAACTCCCACATATGGACGTAATAATGATACTTTATAAATTTTATCCGCTTATACTATTTATGGACGTAGGCTTTTTGATTCTAAATCTATTGAATCATGATTCTATCCTGCTAAATTTTGTCTCATCTATACTCACTGTTCTGGAAACTCCTTGAGACACCCTATGATCCCAATAAATCCATGTTACATGACGTAACTATTATCACGTTGGCCAGATGTCATAATACTCGAATCACTTAAACATGTCTTTATTTCCATTATACTCTGCCTCGATTCATTAATAAAACTATCAGCTTAGAATTATTAACTGATATCATGTTAATCTACTGGTAACTATGTACTTTTGTTTATGCATTCTATTACTAATCACATACACTGCTGATTATAACATACTATGCATGCTGAAGTCTACATAAGATGACATTTTGCCCAACCCCCCCCTTTTTTTTCTTAACAAGTAATCTATTTCTGATATTCTGGTTCTAATAATGATTCATGTTGTTTTATTTCTGTCATTCAACTGTCTAACATGTACTACACATGATTTATAATTTCTATCATATATTGGGATACTAAACATGGTATAATAATGTGCTTAACCTTGTGCATTCTAACCCTGTTTTGCTTACAGAGCGATAATTTCACTACTGGTCATGACATAATGATCATATACCTTAACGGTTTTTGATTTATTATCTATACTGGCTATATCTATTATATTGTTATCTAAACTTATCTAATCATACATTTCTACTTGTATGTCATTCTAAGCTGCTAAACATAACTCTGACTCGTTTCTATACCATTATCTTCCTGAATACTGAGAATTCTGAACATACTGGAATACATAATTATAATGAAACATATAAACATTTAACACATAATCATCTAGTAAGCTTCCCGAGATATCTCATGATCACGATAGCTTCATGCCATATCATGTGAATATTAGTACGTTGATCATGTGTCATAATATTCACATCATATAACCATGAACTTATTGCTATCATAATTTACCCAAAGTTACAAAACTAAAATGTATCAGATAACTGCACATGATCTGAATACTGACTAGTACAGTTACATTGATAATGCACAAAAATTCTATATGCTTTCTTTATTTTGGATATCTGATTTACGATCTAAATCCTTATCTAAAATCTGAAAGCATGCTATGCACTACATGACTATACATGATTCATATGATCTGGTATATACAGCTAATCACATGAACATATGTGCATCGCAAAACATGAACTAAATTACCCAAAGTTACAAAACTAAAATGTATCAGATAACTGCACATGATCTGAATACTGACTAGTACAGTTACATTGATAATGCACAAAAATTCTATATGCTTTCTATATCGTGGATATCTAATTCACGATCTAAATCCTTATCTGAAATCGGAAAGCATTCTATGCACTACATGACTATACATGATTCATATGATCTGGTATATACAGCTAATCACATGAACATATGTGCATCGCAAAACATGAACTGCTTAGCTGATAAACATGAGCAAAATAGCTACAATCCTGATAATCATAATCTATGTACCGATAAACATATCAACGAGCGATGCACCTAACTCTGTATTCAATATCGAGCAATCGGTTTAAGTCTAAGCATCCCCTACTAATGGTGGATACTTAAATCTCTCAAACCATCATCGCTTTGATACCAACTTGAAACGCCCAGTTTTTTTGAAAACTCATTTCATTTATAATATATAATATCTCTAAAATCTGTATATGTTAATAAAATAAGCAGAATTGTAACTTTCACATGTAAACAGGCTTATTCCAATCGTCCCTTTAAAATTGTAACTATGAAAAGTACATGGCATTTACTATAAAAACTTGTTACTGATAATGTCTTGCTTTGGGGCATTCCAAACTAATAACAAATGATGGAAATGAGAAGCTCATTACCTAACCCACGAGCTGGAATCATTTTAACCCATTACGACCCCAACTAACAATACTTGTCTAATCTTATAAACCTACCAAAACATGAAACAGAGAATGTTGATGTCTGTAAGACTTAGTGAGACAACAAAAACTGAAATGAATCATAAACTAAAATACAAACTGACTACATTGAGTGCATAAGACAATATACTGGCTGAGTACATATAAAACACTGGCTAAGTGCATAAGCACAATACTGTGTGTAAAGCACATACTGACTGAGTGCGTAAAGCACATACTGACTGAGTGCGGAAAGCACATACTGACTGAGTGCTGGAAAGCACAAACGCTTGAGTGCGTAAAGCAACATATGACTGGTGATGCAATATCTAACTGAGTGCGTTAAAGCACAAGGTATAGCCTGACTTCGGTGCATAGCTGTACTGAGTGCGTAAAGCTACATACTAGACTTGGAGTGCATATCTGACTTAGGTGTCCTGCAAAAATAACAATTATCCCCATTCGGACTGACGTAAATTTGCATTAAAGTACTTAATATTCCCACACAGGATTGACTGAGACTAAGTTTATTAATAAATTGTTCTGAGTTCGGAATTGTTCACACGTAATATTCATATATAAATTAAGGCTGAGCTAAATATGACCTAATGGGTCGCCATAAAACTAAATATTACCCAATGGTCAACATATACTGAATATGAATCAACAGTTCATCATGATACTAAATATGACCCAACGGGTCACCATAATACTAAATATGACCCAACGGTCAACATATATTGAATATGACCAACGGGTCGCCATAATACTAAATATGACCCAACTGGTCAACATATACTGAATATGACCAACGGTTCGTCATGATACTAAAATAAGACCCAACGTACATTCAATAATAACCTAAAATATGTACTCCAACGGTCCAACATATCTGAGAATATAACACAACGTCGCCATACTACAAAATATGACCCAACGGGTTGCAACATATACAGAATATTAACCAACTGGTTCGTCATGAAACTACATAATGAACCAACGTGTTCTCCAATAAACTAAATATGACCCAACAATCAACATATACTGAATATGACCCAACGGGTTGCCATAATACTAAGTATGACCCACCAACAGTCGATCAAAACTGGAATATGAAACCACCGTACATCAAGTATACAAAGATTTGACCTAACGGGTCATCATAACTATAATAGACCCTACATGTCAAAATAAATACTAATATGAACGCACACAAGCAGATAGGTGACTTGATACTTAACTTGCATATTGACCACTGAAAGGTCTACAAGGGGATACCTTGACTTGCATATTTTGACCATTAATCAACGATGAATTCTTAACTAGCAAATATTAACCACTAAGGTCACGTGGATACTTGACTTGCATATTTGATCATTAAGGTCACGTGAATACTTGACTTGCATATTTGACCATTAAGGTCACGTGAATTCTTGACTTGCATATTTGACCACAAAAGTCACGTGGATACTTGAGATATGACAAGGCACATATTTATTAAACACGTTTAATATACTAAACATGTTAACTGAAAATACATTACTTGTCTGGGCCGTATAATGCAAGATGAATGATTCTGAACATGCCTTGAGCACCTATATTATGATAGATACACACGTATGATGTTAACACATACCAACTAAGCATGAAAGTAACATGATTATGCAACTATAAGTACAACTATGCACACATAAACTAGTAATAATACATAAGCTCTTGAACTCGAGCTAAGCTAACCAAATATTGTCACTCGGTTCTATACTTTCATAACATGAATAATAACCCTATAGTCTATTTTCTCTAATCTTCACCAGCAGTAGCTTCTTCAACTAGTAGTAGAAACTTAAGAAGCCTTTATTCCCAACACGTTTTCTCTCCTGATATCTCCAATTCTTTTAATTTTCAGTATTTAATTTTATTGTTATTTTAAATTCGTTTCAAAATCAATTCAAAAACCCCTTTTTTTTAAAACGTGACATTTCAAATTAAAACTAATTACAAATTAGCTCTTGGGACGACCTCGGATTTACCATTCTATACTACCCACGATCGGGTTCTCTGCCCGTTAGTGCGTTGTTATGTAGATCGAGTTTTATAAATTTAAAACTTGATAAATTAATATTTTAAAATAAAATACGCGTCATGTTTTTGGCACCGCTATTAGGGAGCTAAAAATTAGCAGTAATTTAAAATTTTGCAATTATGTCTTTTCTCACATCAGTCTATTCTCTAGGAAACATCATGGATGGTGTCAACATTAACGATCTCACTATTAAACAATATTTAAAACTTACCTAAGAAAACCATGCACCCATGTAGGTATTAAGGTCGATGATATGACCATTGTCGAATACCTAGAATATGATAAAAAAATAAAAACCCAGGATTACGATGGTTATCAACCACACTCGAACAAAACCCGTGTCTCTGCCAAACACAGGGACCATGTAAGTCCCCGTAATAAAAACCCTGTTCCGCCATTAGATACCAAAACCAATCCTTACCATCAGGCATCACTATCCCCTACTCGCCCCAAAATTACTAAAACCCCGACCAAACACACAAGGAAAAATGAAGTCATCAAAGAACGAGAACATGGTCTGGGTGATTGGTTTGAAGCAGAGTTAGAAAAATGCTGGAAAATTCAACAAGGATGGGACAAAAATTATTCAGATCCAAGGAGGCAAGCCCAGGATGATGCCCTAAGAAATTAGGAAGCGCAAATAGATCAACTTAGAAGACAAGAACATGAAGTGAGTGAATGCAAGATGGTTCACACACCGAATGACACGCATAAAAAAGAAATCATCCAGATTGAAAAGATATCAAGCTTACCTGAGAAACCAAACCCATGGAGTTTTACTATCCCTTGTTCAGTTGATATATTTAACATAAATGCCTAGCAGACTTAGGAGTTAGCGTTAATATTATGTCTAAATCTGTGTTGGAAGAATTAAGTTTGGCTGAACCAAAAAATGCCAGCATGACAGTAGAAATGGCTGATAAAACTAGATGTATTCCCCAGGGGATAATAGAAAACGTCCTGGTAAAGATTGATAAATTTTCTTTCACCTTTGACTTTTTAATTATTGATACAAAGGAATCGAACAATAAAACTATCATTCTTGGTCGACCTTTTCTAGCGAACATTCATGCTAAAATTAATGTTTCTACAAGAGAAATCTCGCTAGGGATTATGGGAGACAGGGTAAAAATCAAAATGAATGAACAAGGATGTAATCTTACTACATCTATCAGTAAACACCTTAACGAGAGACCGACAATACAGGAGACTCAGAAGGATACTTAAGTCTTTGATCTGCATGAATCCTGTATTCAGGACAATCAATCACAGGATGAACTAGGCCATGGAGCCTATAATAAAAATAGTAAAACCCATTGGTGTGAACCCATTCGCCAAGAACATGAAAAAGGATACACATTCTGGGCATCATGTGACCCTTACCACAAAATATGTGATGGAGGAGGAATTTTAGATAAAAAAATTAAAGCATTATTGGAAAAGCATAAACGATGATGATTGCATAGACTTAGAAAGGATTAAGCTGTACAAACTGGGTAAGGGCAAGGTACGGTAAGGTAAACAATATAACAAAAGAAAAGATCCTTCAAAAATTTTAGGACAATAAGCTTGGAGGAAAAACATGAGAAAAGACTATAACAGAAGAACAAGAGGATCCTGAGAAATGTGAGGAGACCAAGATAAGAGCAATAATAGAGGCAATGGTTAACAAGTTACCTGAAGAGTAGTTTTCATGGGTTAGCAGAGATAAGGATGATTTGGAAAGAATCATTGACTACCTGGAACCTACATTGTATGATGGATTCATTGACCTTGATGACGAAGCATACAAGCTAAGAAGGAACAAGTTACTAGGAATGCCCTATTCAGAACCCCCAATAATTTTAAAGGAAGAAGCTGAGATAACAAGATATAACCTGGGGGCTGGAGAGGTCTTTACAAAAACTAAAATCTTAAACATAAAAGGGTTTCCCAAGACATCACCAAACATCGCCGATATAAGGTCAAAAATAATTAATGATAAAAATAGTAGTTTAGAAGATCTTTCCAATACAAAAAGGAGACATTGGTGTAAACCAATTTACCAGTGGAAAGAAGACATGTGCATCGTGTGGGCCTCATGTAACCCCTATTTCGACGAATGTGATGGAGGAGACAACCCTATGAAGAACAAAGAATATTGGGAAAGTAGTAACGATGATAAGCGAACAAGTTTAGAATGAGATGATTTAAGTTTTAATGACTGGGTAAAAGTGGCCTTTGGAAAGGTATGTAAAATGACTAAGGGGAGAATATACAAACATTATTGGAGAAATAAAGAGCTAGAAAAATTAAAAAATGAAGAGACGTAGAATGATCATGAGTCTAACTTAAAGACTCGTTAATAAACAAAATTGCTTGTCGGGAGGCAACCCGTCCTTTCTTTAATGAAATTTCCTTTTTGCATTAGTTGGTTTGCATGTTTCTTACTTTGTTTTGCAGAATCCAGAAGTTAGGAGGCAATTATCGAGACCGGCTCGACTCATAATCATGTGGTAACCTTGCTGAATCTGTAGTAGTTACGACGTAATGAATTTAAGTTTACGCCGTAACCACTGTAGTTACGACGTAATCAATTTCGTGGTTACACCGTAACTTCTTTAAAAACTTAAATTTTTTACCACTTGATTACGACGTAACCACCAGAGTTACATCGTAACCTCCCTCTAAAATTTTAAAATTTTAAGTTTTAAACATGTCTAAACCTTGTATGCGTAAATGGACTTTGTGGGTATGTTCTCTAGAAGCCCTCACGAGACTAAACTCGTCCACTTGGGCCACCAAGTGGTTTAAAAGGCTTGTTGCATATGCTAAATGCAACCGTGATTCCTACGAAAGTGAGTTAGGTTTGTATTTCCTGTACACTTCATAATTCTTGTAGAACGATTTTATGCTTTGGTTTGTTTTTGTGATCACAGGGGATAAAGAGCTTGCGGGAAGACGAAGATAATCTAAAAGATTTTCGCCAAATTTCAAATCTCAAAGCAATGCTCAGGGAGTTTCTTGTCTTAATTCTACTCTTTCCTTTTTATTTCATTTCCTTAATGTACAATAGGGACATTGTACAAATCAAGTGGGGGGATGGGAGTAGAATTAATACTTGACGTATGTTTTGCCTTCGATTTTCTAGTTTTCTTTGAAAATTATGCCAATTTTAAAATTTTTGACAAATTTTTCTTAAATAACTAGAATTAATCTTTGCCGAATGCACATTACCCTTTATTATTACTTGGTGAGATTTAAGCCTAATATTCCGTTTCCATCATATTACTCAAAAATCCACCAAAATATTGAGTGTGCCGGTAGTATTGTAGACTTTAGAACTTGGCATGTACATCATTTCGAGACCTAATTGATTAGCAGGAATAGATAGTTCAAGAAGGCAACACTTAGGAAATCACCCAAATAGCCTATATGTGTGTGTTTATCGACTTGTTACACTGACTTGTCGACCTCCCGTGATAAACCCTTTTGTTGCACTCATTATTAGTGCAAGATACCCCTAGATCACCCTTGTTAAACCAATCTATGTTTTCACCCAATGTTATATGTATCGTACCCTATAGTCTATAGTTATTTTTGTATTGAAATCTCTGGCTACTTAATTCCATGGTTCGGGGGAATGGAAACAAAAATTTTATGCATTCGTGGAAGACCAATCAGTTATGATCTACAAAGACCCCCCTATATAATCACTTTTGACGTTGTTCATCTCAAGTAGGGGGATGTGCGTATAATATCAAATGTTGCAGGGGCAATAATTAAAAGATATAAACTCCTGTAGCATATGCATGTTTATAAAGAATGAAGAAAAGAAGGTGCAACTAAAAGCCACCCATGTTAGGGATGGCACCTGTGGGTAATGAATATGGGTTCATCAAACCCATCACCCGAACTCGTGATTTTTTTCTCACCCACCACCCACCCGTCACCCATCATTGGGTATAATTTTTAACCCATACCCATGTCCGTGGGTATCCATCACCCGTGGGTTTGTGAAATAGAACAAAAATCATAAAACCATGATATGTAAACTAACTATGAAAGTAGGTAAAAAGAAATCATATAAATTTTCTAAATATCAAGTTCGCAAAATACTTAATGACATGTCTAAAACTAGAAAAATTAATCATCATTACACCAAATCACATACATGAACTGAGATATATCATGTATATATCTTTTGAAAGTTTGATATTTCATATTCATATTTTAGTCTTGTAACTCAAAAAATTGTTAGTTTACTGTATAGTCTAGAGATCTTAGTAGTTATTAAATATATACCAACAACCTCACCAATATTTAAGTAGTATAATAAATTTTATTTTAACATAAATAAGTTTAAGGGGGGGGAATGGGAACGAAAATTTTATGCATTCGTGGAAGACCAATCAATTATGATCTACAAAGACCCCCCTATATCATCACTTTCGACATTGTTCATCTCAAGTGGGGGGATGTGCGTATAATATCAAATGTTGCATGGGCAATAATAAAAAGATATAAACTCCTGTAGCATTTACATGTTTAATAGAAAGAAAAGAGGGTGCAACTTAAAACCACCCATGTGCTAAAGAATATAAAGATGGTGCAAATTAAAAATATGAAGAATGGATCTAGTAGCCTATTATTACACTAAGACATCTCAAATAATGATGAATAATGGAGCTAGTAGCCCATTATTACACTAAGTCATCCTAATACTTATGAAGAATGAAGCTAGTAGCCCATTATTGAAGATCAGATTTTCGGACTTAGACTCTTAGACCTATGGATGGACAATAGCTAGTTATGACAACCTTAGATTACTTTAGACTATTTGTTTTGTGTTTTTATATTAACAACCATTAAATGTGTATCCCATGTCTATCCTAACTCCTTTATCACTCTTTAAAACCATATTACCCTTGTTGCCTTTGAGAATTATTTAGACCCTAACTCTAACTGGTGCAGATTTTTGTACTTTCTAAGCTTATGATAGAATACATGCTATGACTGTGCAATTGAGCGATCACCCTGAAAATGAAACACTTACACTAGTGGAGAGCTGAGTGACCTTTTATCCCCTTTTTGTGAGGTGTTTGGCTTTGATGTTTT
>BQNB010094752.1:0-23343 GCA_026074375.1 Tanacetum coccineum
TTGTTCTTTCTGTAACTTTTATATGGTCAACAAGTATTTAACATAAAAAATGAAATGGTTTGGATTAGACTTGTTTTGCTACAGTAAGATGAAGGAATCTGGTTCTTGATAGCAATATCTTGGAACAAAGTTGGGCTACTTTAAGTTAAAAGAAGATACCATGCTTGTTCATCTTAAGGCACATACTATATTCCAACATGGTTGGATGTGGATGTTGAATTAAGAGTAAAGAATTGGATTAGCCCGCAAAGATGTGACTGGCTTGATGAGGCCTTGGAATGTCAATAATTGTTGGTTCTAAGGCCTGGCGGTCCAATCAATTCAACAGCGAGGATTATTCCTGCTTTGACCCGACATCACGGAAGAAGACTTTACCATGGGCTAGATCTTGTAGAACCTGGCCGTACGACCATTTTTAAAGAGGTAACAATCGGTTTTAATCGCTAAAAACAAATCGGAACAAACCTGCTTAATGAATGAAAATTTAGTATATCTATGTTCGCCCCCCCCCCGCCATACTCAACTCGCTCAATATATGTCAGGTACTCCGGCATGACATCGGGTCACCGGTTCTACATCAATGTGAACAACTAAAGGCAAACACAACTTGCCAAAAGAGTAGCACCGTATTTTCTATTCTCACCCATTATTGCACAAATTTACAGTTTACGACAGACTTAGTAGCTTCCTACCGTAGAATATACCTTGTTCCTCCGTAGAAGACGCGGTGATACAGGAGACGGGCCCGATAAGTAAGAAGAGGTCGTGTGAGATAGCCCATTAGAAATAGCCACCACAATCGGTTCCAATCCATTAGAAACATTTACTTGCTAACTAAAACTAACTTGGATATGAGTTGACTTTGGAGGCAGGCAAGTCCAATGAGAAATCTACTTCTTACGTAGATGAGAGTAGGCAATGTCTTCTCTCTTTATTATGTCTTTCTCACCATTGCTCCTCTATTTTTTTTTGTATGTCTTTTATTCCTAATGATGATGTAATCTACTTTTTTATTTATTTTTTTTTCTCTCTTCTACTTTATTTTATCTTGAGTTGTTCGATATAGTTTTAGCTCAATATCTTATTTCCACTTGATTCACAACATACAACTAAGGTGTTAATAGGAGTTGTGGTCTGCACTGACGAAGTCGTACCAATACCGAAAAACATATCAGATAATGAGAATGTGTAGCAGATAAAGAGTTTCCCTTACGGAACATTCTTCTTTAGACAAACCTCGTGGTCCAGTCATGCACTTTATATCGGTAAAATTTTAAATATTACACATGAACATCTGCCCTATATAGATTACGCTGGCTAGCGAAGTATAATGCATTATTATCATATAGGGGACAAGCTTGAGTGGGTGAACACCACATGGTTCTGCGTATGCGCACATGAGAGAGAACAAGCACAGCCAATAAGACACACATAGAAGCAAGGCACCATCTAATGAACAAAACAACATAAAAGGTGAAACGCACTAAAGAAAACAGGCATTCATTACTACATTGAAGGGCAGTGCAAGATCTGGGTTCCTTGGACTTTTTCTGGTTGCATTTTTCGTTTGCTTTGGCTGTGAGGTTTGCGTAAGAATAAATCAGGCAACAATACTCTCACCATGCGATGTCCCCCGGTGGGTCCAATGTGGCAAGGCTGAGATAAAAAAAAAAAAAATTCCCTCCCCAAGAGTTCTTCATGCCCAACGTGGCAAACACTCGCCATTATCACTTGATCCGCCACTAACATTTTAAACAAAGAAAGGGGTCGTCACCAGGAAATAGTGAGTTTCTTCGGGAACATCTTTGAAAAAACTGTTTGTTCTGCTTGTGGTCCGACATGCCGCGTTGCAGCGAATCGATCCACAACCGCGTGGTAAAGATTGCAATTATTCGCAAACCACGGGGTTTCTAGAATCTCCACGAAAGAGTCACCATAACTTTAGACTCTCCACAGACAGAAAACTTTCATTTATCTCTTAGGATCATTGACGACACTCTTCATACCGGTTTCCAATCTGGACAATGATCGCTGCAGAGTAGTCTTCGGATCTGTCCTTTAGTATCATAACTTTGAAGTCAAATTCCTGGAGGGCGGAAACCCATCGGTAGCAATCTCGGCCTTGCATCCTTTTTTGCTCAAAAGAGATACTTAGCGCGGCTGGAATGTCCCGTAAACGCACTATGCTTTTGTACTAATGATGAGGTACAAGGAACCCTGAATTTCTCGAAATGCCTACACTATGGCAAGATAAATTCCTTTTTCAGTCTTAGTGCGTAGTTTGGTTTGTGCTTCAATCAAGGTCTTACTAGCATAGTGGATAGGCCGAAAATGATTCTCATGACGTTGCCCCAAAACTGCACCTATGGCGAAAATCGCATTGACATCGCACATAAGCTCAAATGGAAGGTCCCAGTTTGGAGCAATCAAGATTGGAGCTTCCGTAAGTCCTATCTCTTCAGATGTTTTGGAAAGCTCGAATGCAGTCGATCGGAAAAGATGAATTGGAGTATCTCTCAAGGAGATGGGTTATTGGTCCGTTATATTTTTGAGAAACCTGAATGAACCCGGCCGTAAATAACCGGCATGACCGAGAAAACTCCTATTCCTTTGACGGTGGTGGGGTGAAGTAAATTTTGCAAATGACATCGATTTTGGCATTGTCAACCTCAATCCTTTCTTAGAAATCTTTATGGCCGAGGACATGGCCCTCTTTGAACCATAAAATGGCTCTTTCTCCCAGTAAGACTTAAGTTGGTGTCTTCACACCTTTGAAAGCATGTGGTTCTCAACGGGAATAGGCAGTTTTGGAAAGAATTCCCAAAGACCGAGAAGTCGTCCATAAAAGACTTCCATCGTCTTCTCGTCTCAACCATTCATAGAAGATTGCTAACAGACGATCGTTGAAACTGCCTGGAGCATTGCTAAGCCAATGGCATGCGACGGTATGCAAACGTATCCGCAATGGTCAAGTAGAAAAAGTAGCCTATCTCTGATCACGGGGGTCAATGGGAGATTTGGAAATAGAACCGGCAGAACAAACCATCGAGTCACAACAGTAGTTTAATCATTCCGCCAGCTAATCTCTTCATCTCGAGCATTAGGTCCCATGAACGGCACAAGGGAATAGTGGATCTTTTGCGGGTGGCTTCCATTTAACTTACATAGGTCCAATGCACACCCTACCATCCGTAGACCCGCCATCCGGTAACCAAACGAGTTGGAATCAACTCATTTTCCTCGTTCACTACCACAGTCATTCCTCCCTTCTTTGGTACACAATGTATCGGGCTAACCCAGGGACTGTCGGAGATAGGGTAAATCAATCCAGCTTCGAGAAGTTTTTCAACCTCCTTTTTAATAACATCGTGGATTTTTGGATTTACTCTTCTTTGATGTTGGACCGCTGGTGCATAGTCTTCTTCCATAAGAATCTTGTGGGTACAAAATTCCGGGTTGATACCCTGAATGTCAGAAAGTTTCCAAGCGAGAGCTCGCTTGTGGGACTTTAGCACCTTTATGAGAGCGGATTTTTCCTCAACATCCAACTCTTTAGCAATAATGACGGGCAACTTGTTGTCGCCCTCCAAAAATGCATACTCGAGATGGGGAGGCAGTTCCTTGAGTTCAACCTCAGTAGGTTCATCAACGGAAGAATTGGCTGTATTAGTTTCACAGACCTTAAGCTCAGTTCGGACTTCTGGGAGATAAGTTCCTTGACTTGGAGGGGGAAGTGGTGGTTCACTATTCAAGATGGCTTCTAGAATAAGAATGTCCCCCTCAGGATCATAGTAGAATGGATTATATGCTGGACAATCCGGATCATCTGCTAGACCAAGGAAAGAGTCGGCTTCTTCGAGAAGCAGGAAATCACTATCCCCAAATGGAGTTAGGGTAGGAGAAGAAGTAGCAACAATTGGATCATAATACGGAGTGGAATTTCCACTCGCGATTATATCAGTAAAACCAAGAACTTCTTGAGAGTATTCCTCACAAGCCATATCAATGACGTCAATCTTGTTTGCCGTCATGTGAGTGTAATTGGCCGAGTATCTCGAAGTCTGATCCAAATTGTAAGTGATGGCTTCACTTCCTATTCTAAGAGTTAATTCACCCTTGTGCACATCAATCAAAGCACGACCGGTTTTTAAGAAGCACCTCCCGAGAATTAAAGGGACTCGGGGGTCTGGCTCAAAATCTACAACCACAAAGTCGGCTGGAAAGTGAAATACACCAACTTTAACGGAGATGTCTTTTGCAATTCCCATTGGTTTAGAAATTGATCGATCCGCAAGTTCGAGTGTCATGCAAGTTGGAGTAAGATCAGGAAGTGAAAGCTTTTCCCAGACTGAAAATGGCATTAGATTAATGCTAGCACCGAGATCGGCTAATGCTAAGCATTCATCCATCCCTGGAAATTCACAAGGAATCAGGAACTTGCCGGGGTCTCCAAGTTTTCTGGGTAACTTGTTCAAGATGACCGCCGAACAATGTTCATTCATCGAAGTTCGAGCTAGACAGGGTTCATTGGAAGTTCGAGCCACTTCAGTAAGTTTCTCTTTATTCCCAAGTAAGGTTCTTAGAGTCGAGGCGAATTTGGGCATTAAAACAAGAGCATCCGTAAAGCTAATCTCGAAACTCATCTCTTTGAAGATTTCATAGAATTTGTCGATTTGTTCATTAGCTTGATTACGGCTTCTTTCATTATCACGCCTCGAAGGATATGGAAGAGAAACTGTAGGTTTAGTATTTGGTACGGGAGCAACAACAGGAGCAACAATGGGCTCAAGAACTGGAGTTGTGATTGGTTCAGGACCTACCGGAGGTTGGACGGGTGCAGTACTTTGTGAACAAGAAGGGTGCACTTGGTCCTTTGTTACCTCGGGTATTGGCTTCACTACTGAAGAAGTAGGAATTGGGGGTCCTTGATATGCAACACCGCTTCGGGTAGTGATACCCTTTAAGTCTTCTCTAGGGTTAGTAACTGTGTTACCAGGGAGTGTCCCTGACCCTGAAGTAGAAGCGGTATTGGCAGTTACAAACTTAGCCAACATATCAGTCAGATTTGCCATTTGATTATTCAATTTGTTTGTTTCGATTTGCATGCTCTGACCCTGGTTTTGGAGGTTATTTTGCATGTTTCTCATGATAGCATCATTAGCCTTGACGTAGTTGTCAAAATCGTTCTTGGTGACACTGTGTGTCTGAGGAACGGGGGCTTGATAAGCTGGAGACTGATTAACCTGGGGTCTATGAAGTTGATTCTGACTGAAATTGGACTGGTTAAAATTTCCACCTCTGTTTTGGTTGAAATTGCTCTCCCGGTTTTGGTTAAAGTTATTCCCCCGATTGAAATTGTTAGGCATTTTATTAGCTTAGATTCTGAAAAAACGGGGTGGAAAACCTGGAGGTCTAATATGATTTGCAACCATTTGAGGTCGGAAATTAGAGCTTACTTGGTTGTAATTAGCTGCAGCGGCTTGTGACACATACTCAGAAATGTTGTCCCGATAAACGTTGCCATGAGTGGCTGGACAGTTCTGATGAGAATGGGCACCACCGCAAGTAACACAACTTAGCTCAACTGCTTTGACAGGTAGGACTGGAGGCGCGCAGAAGCTTGGTCTTCTTGTCTAAGAGCAATTGCTCGGACAATATCCTTAAGTTCAGCAACACCAGATGAAACAGCTTGGGTGGAAGAGTTCGTACTTACTTGGCAACAACAGCCTTAGCTCAGGTTTGACGAACTTTGGACTTTGCCTCGATGATTTTTAAAACATTCCAGGCATTTTTTCCCAAAAAGTTTCCACATCTGCGGAGGTTCAATGATCTTGATCATTAGTTCAAAGCATTATAATAATGTATCAAGTTGATGCAATTCTGAGAATCCATGGTGTGGACATGCCCTAAGTAGATCATTGAAACGATCCCAAGCCTCATAAAACGATTCATCGAACCTTTGCTGAAATCTGGTGATCTCATTGCGAAGATTCGTCGTCTTAGAAGGAGGGAAGAACTGATTGATGAATTTGGATACAAGATCGTCCCAAGTTTGAATGGATCGAGGGGGTTCTTTTTCTAGCCATATTCGGGCTGCTCCCTCGATAGAGAATGGAAAAAGCATAAGCTTAATCGTAGCAATTGGAACATTGGGGACCCTCATTGTGGAGGTGATCTTGTTGAAGTAACGGATATGAGCATGCGGGTCTTCTTTGTCATGACCGAAGAACTGTTTGTTCTGGACAAGATTGATTAACCCATGCTTCAGCTCGAAATTGTTTGCCACAATTTCAGGAATAAGGATTGCGTCCTCGTACCCCTCGGTGGGTGCTTGGAGCAATTGAGCCATAGTTCGAGTGTCTGCCATTGGCTCTACGGGAGGATCTTCCTGAAATGGGTATTCTATACGAAGAGGTTCGATAATAACTGGCGGTTCTTCTGGTGGAGGACGCTGCTCACGGGACTGAGATCGAGTGCGCATGCACAAAATGGAAATAAAAAAAGAAGTTACACTAATTAATTTTTTTTTTTTTTGATTTTTGGATTTAAAATATATTCACAATCTATTTTAAACGGACAAGAGATAGACAACTTAAGCCAAATAATCGATCTTACTTCACGGTAGCTCTCAGAATGAAAAACGCACAGGTGAGCGGAGGAGTAGGAATAGCGCGAAGCTTATTTCTCCTTTCGGGTCGTAGTTCCTAGGAACAACCCTCCTTATACCCACTTTATAGTTTGTCAATCAGAATGAGGTGAGCCGTATATCGTAAGTGACACAGAAGGCAAGTTTTAAATCTTTGGTTCGATTGGGAACTCAGTAGTTCACCGGAACTTATTATGATAATACCTCAGTGGAGAATATTATATTTTGGTATTTTACCAATTAGTGAATTTTAATTTTTATGGACAATTTTTTTATATTTTTGATTTTTTTGGTTTTTTAATTTTTATATGATATGTACTAATAAAAAGAAAAGAAAAATATTTTTGTGTTTTTTAATATGATATATTAATAATAAGACAAGTTCAGATCAAAGTCGGATAAAAATCGTAGCAAATGCCTCCCCGGCAGCGGCGCCAAAAATTGATTCGTCAGATAGTATATATATATAAAATAACACAAAGATAGAATCACAAGATAGGTCAAATTCCACAAAAGGATAAAATACACAAGATAGAATCAATTATAAAAAGATTCCGGAAGAGATATTCCCGGGTCGTATGTCCCAACGAGGCTGCAATTGAAAGTATATGTCCAACGAGGTGCAATTGAAAGTATCCTGTTTGATGAGATATTGAATGATGGAGAATATATGATATGAACACTGATATAATTATAACTAAAATTTAAATTAAATAAAAATCTAAGTTATTCTACGGGAAAATCAATTATAGGAACTAGGGATCTTAAAAACTACGGGGAAACAAATTAGTTATAGGAAATTCTAAAACTTAAATCTAAATTAATAAGGGAACAGGAATAAGGTACTCGGGAAACCTAAATACTAAAAATTAAGAAAAATAAATGCTAAATTAAATTAAAAATCAAAATTAAATTCTAATTAACTTAACTTGAAAAATAAAGAAAACTAGAACTAAAACGGAGGTCGTTTGAATGTAAAACGAAAAGAAACGGTAAAACGCACCGGTAAAAACGGGTCTAAAACTGAAATTTAAGAAAAATTAAGCCTATACTAAATTTTATATTTTTCCTAGACACTAAATGACAAAAGAAAATTTTATAAAAAAGAAAAATATTTTTTTTATTAATTTTTGGATTTTTTATGAATTTTTAAAGATTAATAACTAATTATTACTAAGAATGAAAAAGACAAAAAATAAAAGTTATAAAAATTCTAAAAAATTACAATTAAATAAAGAAAAAATTAACAATTCTAAAAATATAAAAATGCCCAAAAGTTACTGTTTATATTAAAAGTAATTAAACTAATTAATTTTAAACCTAATTTAATTATTTAATTAACTAAAAGTCTAATGGCTGTTAAACTAAAGGACTAACAGTGAAAAGCAACAAGGACAAACGGGGTAACAGGCTAACTAACCACAGGGACTAACAATGTTAACTAGAGAAGACAAAATTACACAAATGGTCCCTGAAGTGGACCCCGATTACAATATGGGTCCAAAGTGCTTATTAGCCAAAACCTAAAAAAGCAAACTTATTCAGGGGCTTAAGAGGAACATTTTTTGTAATAAGCACTTTGTCTAAATCCTAGGGAATAAGCCAGAAAATTAAGCTCTTTAGGACAGAATGCTTAAAAGCTTATGGGCTTATTTTCTTTTTCTTTTTCTGATTTAAGCTACACAATAAGCTAAGAAACTATAGGAATAAATTACTAGGGCAAGGGAGTCCTAATGATAAGCTAAGGATACCTAAAATAAGCCCTAAGATAAGCTGAATTTAAATAAGCTATATCTAACAGTTTTATAAAAAGAGAAAAAGTGGAACTTTAAGCCTAGAATAAGCTAAGCTAAAGGCTGAGATAAGCTATAATAATTTGGGGACTTAAAGAACAAGTATTAAGCTATAAAGAAAAGCTATAAGATCCTAAGGCTTAATGCAAAATAAGCTAGAACAAGGGTGCTGAAAATTGGTTTCAGCACCAGGGGAGGTGCAAGGCAGTGGCTAGGGGCTTTTTGGGCTTATGAAAAATAAGCTCATAAGAGCTTTTTAGCCACAACCAACCAAAGACAGATGTAAAAGGGGTATAGTTCAGCTTATTTTCAAAATTTGAACTAATAAGGCACACTCTAAACTGCTGATATTTGAGCTTAATTTAAGGGTTTTCAAAGAAAATTGCAAAACCAAGTTTTGACTTTTACTTGGTAATTGAGAGGGACAGCACAAGGGTGTTGGAAAATAGGCTAGAAAAATCAACAACAAGCACACAAATGGTATGCTTAAGCTGCATAAGCAGCTTGAGCCTTTAAGCTCATTTTTGCTTATTGAAAGTTGACAGAATGTCAAAAGGCACTTAAAAACTTGTTTTAAAACTGAAGGTGGGGGTTTAAGTGGCTTGATTAAGCCTGCACATAAGCAAAAGTGTGAGTGCACTTGACCATGCCTCTTTCCTTTTTGACCATTTTCATCTAAACCAAACACTCACTTAAGTTAGATTCGTTTTTTAGCTTTTTAAATGAAGTAAAGATGCTAGAAAAGTGAGTGTAAGTGTGGTTTAACAACTTTAAACCATTGGTATACAAGATAAACAGAATTCAAAAGGGTTACATGAGAATTCAAATTTTCGACAATGGCAATATCATAAAAATTCTTAACTTTTATTAAAAACAGAAAGATTACAAACAATAAACGCTTTAAAAACAACTGAGTTTACTTAAACAATTAAAGGAAAAGACTGGGAATTTAAAGTTAAGCTAAAAATAAAATAAAAAATGGTGTGTTCTTGTTCGGCTTTGGTTTATCTCTTTTATAGTGGTCCAAAAGGTCCCTTTGTCTTGGGGCTGTGTTGTTGTAGAAGTACAACATCCCTTTGCATCCTAGCTCACTCCATGAGCTTCTCTTCATCTTAGCCATTGATGGGGGTGCTCGGGTTGTGTGATTTTGGCTGAGAAAGGGTTATAGGGGCACTAGGTTGTGGGGAAAGGTGTGGGTGAGCTGTGAGTGTGTACTGGAGAGGTGGTTTGGCCATAAAACCGTGGGAAATGGGGGGTAAGGTTTTGGCGGGTACGATGGAGGGTACAGTTTGGGTTGCAGGTTTAAATGCAAGTTTTGGGGATGGTGCAAAAAGAGCCCCTCACCTTTCTTCTCTTTTCATTTCTATTTGGCCCGTTTTTTAGTTATAATAGACTTTGGAAAGTGGCAGTTTAGGCCCCTCTGGTTTTATAACAAAAAGAGTAAAAAGGGTTTTGGCAATTTACATAAATGGTCCCTCTAGTTTATTAACAAAAGAATAAAAGAGAGTTTAGGGAAGTTGCAAAACTGCCCCTTTGGTTTTAAAAGAGAAAAAGTATTGCATTTTGGCAGATTAAGTCCTTCTCTTTATTTTTCCATTTTTCTTTATAAAACACTTTTAAAAACTTGGCAATTTTGGTCCCTAAGGTTTATAAAAATGGATTTTGGGCTTTTGTTGGGCTTGGGTTTGTATTGGGCCCATTGGGTTTGGGTTTGGGCCCAATAAGGTGTGTGGGCTTGTATTGGGCCCAATAAGGTACAGGTTTGGTTATTGGGCTTTTTCAAGCCCAATAAGGTTATGGAGTGGGTTTTGTGTGTACAATGGCTGAGATTGCTGTTAATGGGCTGGATTGGGCTTTCAAAGTCTTCACAGTCTTTGTCAATTGCCACACTAAAATGGTGATGTTGTAATTGATTGGGGCCCATTTGGTTTTCACAGTCTTCATAGATATTCTATTGGGCTTTCCCGGCCCATCAGATGGGTACAGATTGCATTCAATAGTATTCTTCAGTTCGGCTCGGTTTGACTGGGTATTTTCAGTATTGACTCTGACTTTGGCATTTTTGGACTTTGGCCTTGATTTTGCACAGTCTTTTCCATTCCATGCTCAGTTTTGTCATTTTGGCTTGGTTTTCTGTCTTTTGTTGATTCCACTTCCTGCCAATGCTAATGCAAAACTAACATTATTTTGGCCAGTTTTTGTCTGTTTTGGTATTTAAGCTCGTTTTTAGAGGTATAGATATGTGTAATTTAAGCACTTATCACAGGACATGAGGAATGAGATGAAAGCTAGAGGAACTCTGTTGATGGCACTCCCAATAAGGATTTAAACTAAATTTCCATTCATATAGATGCAAAATTACTATGGAGCCATTAAGAAAGAGGTATGGAGGAAACAAGGATCCAAGAAAGATTTCATGTAGGGCACTACTAAGCAACAATATGAGGAACTTTTTCAAGGATCAAGCTCAGAACAATAGATCAAACTTTTAATAGGGTGCAAAACTATTAGTCAGTTAGAGATTCAAGTGAAGTTATTACACAAGAGGACATGAACTTAAAACTGTTGAGAAGTCTTCCATCTGAATGGAAGACTCATGCTTTGATTTGGAGGAACAAAGAGGAAATAGAACCATCAGTTGGATGACTTATACAACAACTTAAAGATATATGAACCTGAACTTACAGGATCAACAACACATAAGACAAAATTACAAAATGTGGCTTTTGTGTCCTCTAACAGCACTAACAGCAACATCAACAGCAGCACATATGAAGCAGATAACACTACTTATGAAGTTAGTGCTGCTCATACTCAAAGTAATCCTACATCTGGAGATAACCTTAGTGATGCTGTGATCTGTGCTTTCCTAGCTAGTCCTGACCAATTCTCACTCAACTTGCACGTGAGGATCTAAGAACAAATTGCTTACTGATGTCTAGACGAAATGGATTTACAATGGGAAATGTCCATGCTGACAATTAGAGCTTGGAGATTCATTAAGAGGATAGGCAGGAAGTTAGATGTAAATGGTCAAAGAGTTAGATTTGACAGGTCTAAAGTGGAGTGCTACAATTGTCATAAAAATTGTCACTTTGTAAAAGAATGTAGAGCTCCTAGAAACCAGGAAAACAGAGGAAGAGAGAATAGTAGAAGAACTGTGACAGTGGAAACTCCCACTGACAATACCTTGGTTGCTCAAGATAGAATTGGAGGGTAGATTGGAAGCTACCAAGCTGAAGAAGAGCATCTATAAACTATTGCTTAATCGCATTTTACATCTTCAGAAGTTCTTCAAGTTCAGATTCTGAGTAGTTTCTTGCTCATAAAGCATGGTTAAAGCTTATGCTACTCTCAAAGTTACAATATGATAGTTCTGTCTTTAGATTACAAAAGGTCTCAGTTTTAATTTAGTATCTTTTAATGCCGTTTGAATCAGTAGAAGTAGACTAGTCACTATAAGAAATTTGACGCTAGGTTTGAAGAAAAGCATATTGTTTTAAACTGGAAGTTAAAACTATGAGATAATGCTTTAGTTAAAAACAAAAGAATTTGGAAATGTAGAAAGAGAGAGATGAGTTAAAACTAACAGTAGGAGAAGTTTCAAAAATTCTTCTATATCTCTTGAACAATTTAGCTGATTGTCAAGTATGTGACAAGTTTAAATAGGATAGGATATAATGCAACTTCTCCTGCTGTAGAAAGGCTTTGTGGATTCATTGCGATGTTAGAAATCAGGAGTATAATAGTACAATTTGATAAGGGATATCATGTTAGTTCCCCCACCTTATACAGGGAAATTTCTTCCTCTAAACCTGATCTAACGTTTAATGGATTATGAATGTTATTACTGTTGTTACTAGAATGTTAAGAAGTTGAGTTATAATCATGAAGTCTGCTGATGTAAAATAATAATGGTGATGCGTAGACACTAAAAATCTGTTAGGAAGAAAATTATAGACCTCCAGTCATTGAGATTGGATTCTGATGAGATAGTGAGGTAAATTGTCAGACCTAATGTTAACGGATAAAACAATTAGACATAGCAGGAAAAGATAACTTTTATTAGTCTGCTAGTGAAAACGTAGAGAGGTTAGAAACACTTAACAAAACATATCACTATCCTAGAGGCGAACCAAGAAACTGGTAAAATCTTACTGTCCCAAGATAGGAAGTGACTTTAAATGATTAATAAAGCTTGTTTTATTTGTGGTAGTTTTGAGCATCTTATTATGTGTGTGCATATAAAGTTATAGACAGTCATGAGACAACTCTAGTAGGGTGAGAATAAAAGAACTTTGCTAATTAATTGACTCACCCTTACCCAAATAGAAGATTTTGTTTACACGCTAGTATTAACCAGGTCTAGCAAATTAATATGCTGGTGAAGTGTTAATAGGCTGTCCAGGGACCAGTTAATAATGCTGGCCTTAAAACCCAATATGGATCATCCTAGACCTTTTTCAAATGCTTACAAAAGGGATATGCACTAAGTCAAAAATCCATTTAACAAGAATATTAGCAAACACAAAAACGTATTTTCAAATAAAAGCTAATTCTGTCAAGGGTAAAAAGATACCTTAAGCTAAGGATAGAGCAGTAGTAAGTGAAAATAGGATAACAAAAAGGGTTAAATGTGTTTAGACTAGAATGCTGGTTTGGAAAGCCAAAATGTAGTGCATCAAATACTTTTAAGAATTATTCTTACATGATGCACGAGGCAGAATCCAAGCGTCTATAATGGATTGGATTCCCCAAAAGAGTCTAATTTCTCTTATTTTATAGTGCAGGGCAACCTACAGTAGAAGGAGTACTAGGAAAAAGGAGTTATCGAAAGTGGGTGCTCTAGGAACCTTGTACTGGATAACAAAATGCTTTCTTACTGTTATAAAGATTATGATCGGTGGTTTTGTTTTCTTTGGAGATGGTAAAGGTAGAATTATTGAAAAGGTATAATCAAATTAGGAACATTGGATTTTGATTATGTTTACTTTTAGAAGGAGAATTAAGTATCAACTTGTTTAGTGTGTCTAAAATTGTGACAAAAAGAAATAAATGTTCCTTTTATGACACTGAATGTATTGTCTTATCTTTGACTTTAAGCTACCTGATGAAGTTCAAGTTTTTATGGCTGAGAGTTCACAAGAAGGATACACATTTACAGTTGTTGACTTAAGAGTGTTGTTCCCACTAAAGTTTAACCTGCCTCTATTGTAAGGCATAACTGATGAATTAATTTATGCATAAGAGGCTTGGTCACATAAACATTTATAAATCATGAACAAACTTGTGAGGGGAAACCTGCTTCAGAGGTTTGCCTTCTAGATTTCTTGAAAAATAACCATTCCTTGTGTGCTTGTCAGAAAACAGGAGAGAACACAAAGCCCCTGTAAGGCCAAATCTTGTAAGCTCATTCATACTAACAAATTACATATGCTTCATATGGAACCTATTTGGTCCTCATAATTGTTAACGAGTTTATTGATAAAAAGTCTTATTCCTAAGTTGTCTTATGATGACTTTATTGATTTACTTAGGTATTCTTTGTGGCTACTATAGATGAACTAGTGGATATTATAGACCTTCTTAACTGTAAATAGATAAAAACAATAGACTACAGTAAAAGTATCAGATGTAAAATTGACATTGGATACTGAGTTACATAAAATAGTGTATGAATCAGTTTTGTGGAACTGAAGGGTATTAAGGAGGAGATTCAGTGTTGTAGGATCCTAAGCAGTTGGTATTGCTGTGAGAGGAATAGAACACTGTTAGAGGCTACAAGAATACTATGTTAGTTGACTCTAAGTTGCAGCCACCTTTCTGGATGAAGCAGTTAATACTGCCTTCGCTATGTGATACATTGGGTCTTAGTCATTAAGCTTCATACCAAGACACATATGAACGTATTAGTGGAAGAACCCATTGAGAATTTATGACAACCTTGGGTGTCTTGTTAACTTCTTAATTACCAGGGATCATATAGGCAAGTTTGATGAAAAATCTGATGAGGGATTTTTGTTGGGTAATCTGTGGTTAGCATAATGGCTATGAGAGTATTTTACAAGTGGCCCAAAATTGTTGTTGAGAACTTAAAATTAGGTTTTTCTTTAAATATGCACTAATGTGACACGGAATTAGACCAGACTGGTTTTTTGTCCTGTTGATTCTCTTCGATTAATAACTATGAACTACTGTGCCTGTTGTTGCAGGATATAACACTAATGGGTATTGCAGGTTGAGTTATTATTGTTGCTGTCATGCTAAAAAAGAAGACAGAACATGAACAAGTGTACATCTTTATACTTTCTGCACATGATCAATTAATATCTTAAGGTCCTAAGGACAGTGAGTAGTTGTTGGTTTGAAACCTACATAAAGTGAATACTAAGTGGAGCTTCCTAATAAAGGTGATGAGGATGAACAAGACACAAGAAGTGAGTTTGAAAGGCTACTTCAACAAGAAAACGCAGTACTATTTGTTAATTAATAGTTTTAATATTGTTAGTACACCTATTAGTGCTGCTGGACCATCTTTTACTAATGATGATCCATCATCACCTTAGTGCCGTGAAGCTTTAATGACATTGAGGGATCATCTATTTGAACGATTTATCCTTTTAAAAATGCATTTGCTCTTCCACAGGTTTTCAAATGTGTTTTAATTGTCGATACTAGAATTTTTGGTTTATGTTATGTTCGAGAAGATGTGGGTGCAGAAGCTGAATCAACAACTTTAGAACATTGCATGAATGTCAGTCTATCCCCACAACCAAAATTGACAATGGATCATTGTATCATTTACTCATGTTCTGGTTATTTCAACTTTAATAATTCTTTCATTTATTTTTAGAGTTTTACCGTTCGCTCTTTAATTACTTATATTATAGGCTTAAATCGAGTACGTAATTCTAAAAAATCAATACGGATCAACTGAAACGGACATCAAACAAATTAAAGTTTCCACTCAAGCACTAGTGTTTATGATTATTAGAGTTTAATTTATAAACTTTTCATTATTTATTTTTGTTGGTTACGTAAAACGCTTACGTTTCACAATAAATTACATTCGGACATACCCGAAAGCACCTTTACCTTTCTACAACTTAAACATATTACCCACGTTTCATACCATATACTAAATTTATTTATTTTCCTACATTACATCTTTCAAACCAGGACTTGAGACTTTTTTATACACAAGAAATAATACACAAATCTTTCTTTAAATTTGTCCTTTACATGTTATTCTCTTACACAAGAGTACTTGACCACAAGTTATAGTAATGTTTAACTCCTTGTACCTAAACCCTCTTTTGGAGAATCCCTTGCCTTGGGAGGTGGTGAGTGTCTTAAAACTTGTACACTTACCATTTGCTCCCATGGTTTCAATTTTAGGTTGTTTTCCTAGATTCCAAAGGTGTCCATGTTGATACATTAAGCATGCACCTATAGTTTTATATATTACATCTTACACTTTCATTTTAAGAAAACAAAAAGCAAAAAACCCTTCTTTTGACTCCAAATCCCAACGGCACCCTTTTATAATTTAGGGTTTCTTTTTTATTTTGCTCCAAGTATTAAAAAGCATCTCAAGTGTTCAATCTATAGGTTACTAAGTCTACTCAAGGTGTTGGAAGCTTGGATTCGGGTTTAAAAGGATTTTTCAAGAAAACATTATTTAGGGTTTTCTTGATGAGGGTTTTGGTTTAATGGCCCTTGATTGGGGTTTACATCTTATGTTCCATCATCATACTTGATACTTCTTTAAGGTCTTTTAAAGTTTTCTTTAATCATTCTCATTTTTTTTCTATTGTATACATACTTGTTGCCATTAGTTAATCACCACCTAGTTTTATTTTTAAGTTATTTAATGTTTTGATGCATTATATGGACAAAAGGACATGGACATTTTAGAGGATAAATTACATGTGAAATATACGGTACAACACTTGGTAAATTAATGGTGCAAGGTTCTTAAATAAAATGATTGTAATCTAGCTTGTAAATTGAAAACCCTAATTATATCTTTATACATACTGTTGGAATTCGAAATATAAATCTATGTTTTATATTTATAAAAATAGTGCTTCTTACAAGGGATGTGTGACATGTAGGAAACTAGATCAAACGGAATTATAACGAACAAGTTTACAGACATTACAAGTTATATATTATTAACTTTATAAAAACACATAATTTTATAAGCTTGTGATGACAGTTAAAATGTTAATGTTCATCAGGGTATAAGTTGTATAATAATAATATTCTTGATAAATTTCTTATAATTACGAACCCTCGGACATAAAGAACTCGATAAAACCGGAATTATAAACGAACAAATTACGGATAGTTATAAATGTTATATAATTATTTTTTTAAAAAAACTAACAGTCTTTATATGACAGTAAATATTAACTTGTTCATCAGGGGTTCAAATATTATAAATTCTATTTTTTGTTAATTATCATCTAATACTAGTCAAGGACTTATCGGATCTCCGAGTAAAGGAACTTTAACGAACGAGTTCTATGTTTTAAAAAGTTTACATATAATTAATTTATAAAAATTAATTTTTATAAACTGATATGAATAGTTAAATACTTGACTGGTCATCAGTGGTTTAATCCTTATAACACATGTTGTTTTATTAATATTATTTATAATTTCGAAGAAGGGGGCATATGTAATAGTTATGAATCGGTGTCGAATCGATAAAAGATATGCAGTTTAAAACTCGCGCGCTATTACCTTTATATTATTTATACAATTTTTTATAAACAATTAATTTAAAATAAAATATCATAATTAATCATACATTTTTACAAAATGATTGCATTTGTAAACGAAAATATATTTTTTTCGGATACAAGTACCCACACACTTTTATTTAACAAAGTACGAGTTATTATAGTTATAACTTTTAAATAATTATTAAAAAACTATTAGGTGGTGGTGTAAGCTATACAAACATGTGCTGTTTTATTTATTTGAAATTCATTATACTCATAGGCCTTTAATTTATTGTTGCATTCAAACTTTCCAAGGCGATTCACTTAATTATTTAGTTAATCATTCCTTCACTTACGGTGGTTCATAGCACCCATTGTATACAACTTTACTTGTTTTATAACTTTGGGGTGAGAAAATGCCATTGTTTTAAATTTGGACGCATAGTACTCTTTTAAACATATTAGAGTTTGGCTAAGTAGCTAAACCCAACTATTGACCACCATCATGAACTGTCAATTGCTAGTTAGAGAGCGCGAATGTTTATGAATAAATTATTTGGATCTGGACATCCCGTGAGGGTGAGTAGCGCTCATCAGTTTCGGAGGTACCGATAAACAAACGAAAGTATACATGTCGGAACAAATTTGGTTGTTGCGGCGTTGAAATCTACATGGGCACATTTTGTGCATTAAAATTGCTAACATATATGTTGAGCTCACGGTGTCATGGATCTTAGGGCCACTCGTAATTACTCTTTGAGATATTGTATTGTTTTAAATGTTTACATTAGAAATCTTGTGGTCCTTACTTGTATAACATTTACTTTAACCTGTGAATTCAACCACTTTATGTGGTCGTTTTTAAAGCATGTTTTTCTCAGGTCAATAAGGTAAGAAACAAGGATACATTGGTGGTCACCATTTTGGAGTCATTACTATAAAGATTTGTGTGCATTACATTTTGGGAATTCTTGTTATGTCTTAAAACTTGTTCTTTTTCATGGTGACTATTTGAGCTTCGCTATATGTAAAACAACAAGTATATTTAAGCCACATTGTATCAATTTTAATGACTCATATAGAGGTCGTTCTCATATCTTGTGCTATTGATCTATGATGTAACACTCTTCAAACCCATATTCCGCTGCGACCCATTTTGGGGGTGTTACAGATTGGCATCAAGAGCCTAGGTTATAGAGAACCAGGTCAAAATGTTTTTTTTACTTGCGACTTTTACCTTTTTTCACAAACATATGCAGCCATACAAATGTTTTTCACGGACACTTACCACTATTGAGTGGCTTTTGTTAATATTTACTAAATGCTTATCGTACTTTATTTTCGTACATACCTTATCATGTTTATATACCTACCCTTACACTTGCGTATATTGTACTCTTGTTTGATTAGACGTTATTATATAAGTAATAGAGCATTCTCTTTAGGACAATGTGGACTATAAACTCGTATGTCCTATGCATTATCTTAGATATTAATCTCTACTTATATGTTATATAACATTCATTCATTCATAACATCCATTCATGTATACCACAATCATTATTCCATCATCCATTCCTTACAATGATGCGCATTCCTTTAGGCATGTCGCTTTTCTTCTTGCCCTTGTATGCCTTTTCATTCACTATGAATCTCGTAACTTCGTGGTGTCACCTTTCTTACTTCACGCATCTGCATGGTTTTTATAATGATGATTTATTAAATCTTTTGCTTGTGCAGGTTATGTTGCATCCACTATTCACGTCTAGGCTGATGAGAATATTGGGGGCTCCCGTTCGACATCCGGGTTGATAGCTTTAACCAGAGCATGTCGCTGTAGTTGCTTTTACTGAAGAGGCATTGTGAGGACACAAGCCAAACAGGGAGGCTATTCCGAGGACATACAGAGACATTATATTAGGAGCTGCCCATGTACAGGAGGAGTTGACGGCTCTGAGATTTAGGGCAGACATTGCTGAGGCAGAAAATGCTTCATTGCGTGCTAGGATTAAGACTACAGAGGCAATCGAGAAGATTACTTGTAACCGTGAGAGACAGGCTCGTGTTTATGATTGAGACAGCAGTTGGCTGCGTTCAAGAGTCCCAGCGTCTGCCGACCCGAGTGACTTAGGAAACTCAAGGGTGCTCATGATCCTGTCAGTTCGGACGGCACTCATAGATACCTTGCTTCATGATTTATGTACTAGCTTGTATTGGAGATTTTTAGTATTAAGAAAACATGTAGTCTTTTGGTGGGAAGAAACAATGAACCCAATTATCTATTAAACCTTATGGTATTATGAAAACTTCGTCATTCTTATTTTTTAAACTCTTATTATCCATGGAAAAACCGCTTACTAAAAAATGATGATTTTATGGAAACAATTCACTTCCACAACACATAATATCTATTTCGTATCCCGCTTAAAATGTTGCCATGTCAATTTCAAAAACTATTTTGTATACTTTCATAAACAATTTTTCCCTCCAACATTAAACTCCTTACAATTAAACTAGGAATGTCACGTGTTTCCTTTGGAAAATATTTTGTCATCCTTAAAACAATTCTTTTAAAGTGTCGTCTCATAAACAAAGCCGATGCCAATTTAACATACTACTGGGCATTGATAATAAGACTATCATTATATAAACTATTTTCTATCATTGGCAAACTGTTTTACCATCGTTCGATAAACTAAAGTTCTATAAACTATTCCACAGTCGCCTGTAATACATTTCACAATATTGTAATAATCTGTACTTTCATATCATAATAAATCAGTTCACTATCGGGTTTATAATTCGCCATTTTATAAACTTGTTTTACTATCACTTTGAAAACTATTTTATTGTTGTAACTTGACTATTTTACTATCATACTTATAGATACCACTTAGGTAACTATGTTTCTTACCTATGCTTAAACATTGTACTAGCGTACTAATAAACTATTTCGGTATTACAAAAAAAAATGATTTACCATTCACCTTATAAAACTTTTGCCAACATTTATAAATTATTTCATTGTGTTTTATAAACAAATTTACTCACTTGTTAACACTCAATTAACTTTGTAACTATTAGACCTAGTTCGTCATTACCTTATATACAATGGTTACTACTCATTATGTTTCTTATTTCCTCTATCATCTACGCTTGAGAAGTATTCTTGATATCATATATACTATTTTGCAAACATCTCAAAAGCTACGTTACTAACACTTTATGAACTACCTTGTCCTTACCTTACGAAACCATTTTTCATCACAAAAAAAATATTCTATTATCAACTCATAAGTCATTTAGCTATCGTCTTGAAAAACCACCATACGATTTCTCGCAAACAATTTTATTGTCATCTTATCAACAACCCTGCATCCACCTTGTGAATCATTTTGTCATCGTATAAAACTCTTTGATACTTCTTTATACACTAACCCACAATTTTGACAAAAATGAGCATCGCATTGTTAGCCCTCAAATATACATAGCTTGATCACCTATGTATAATTCAGGAAGGACTATGCATGATGGAGAGTAGTCACAATGTACATTGTCAATTAATCATTTTACTTTGAAAAAATATAGTTTGTGTGTGTATTCGTAAACGTAGTTACTTTGGGAATCGAATTAGTAACCATAGCAACTAAGCACAGACCTTTACTCATTTTCTACTATAAGTTGACATCTTCTGTATACCAAATTCCTAAGCCGAAAAGCCAAGATTTCACTAGTCGACCTAGGACATTAGCTATCAATTTCGCTCGCCATTAGAGAACCTTTCTAAATCTCCATTCAACATCGAATTTAATGCAGTAGAGATGGGTAGTTTTGCGTCATTAACGGTATGGGACTGGTTACGCTATATATCATGCCATGAGAGCTTTATTGCCAGAGAGATCGTTCGTATTCCTTGGGAAAAGATCATTAATTGTTGTAGTAACTGGAAGCGACATCGGACACCCGGGGCCCCCGTATTAAAACATCATCTCGTGTACCAAACCCAGGGTACCTGCTAAAAGGATGCCTGTCTTTTTGGCACAATATTACCATAAAGGAGGCCGACGATAATTAAAAGGAGAAGCAAGTGCCAATAGTTCATGACTTGTCCTGAGGTATTTCCATGAGGAATTGTTGGTATCTCCCCCACCGTCAAGTGGTATTTCAGATCGTTTTGATACCTGGTGCTGCGCAGTGGACTAGGTCACCATTATCGACTGGCCCCTTCGAGATGAAGTGTTGTCGGAACATTAAAAGAACTTTCCGACAAAGGCTTTATAAGACCCAGTTCCTCACCTTGGGGAGCTCCGGTCTTGTTTGTCAAGAAGAAAGACGGATCATTCCGGATGTGCATCGATTACCGGGAATTAAATAAGCTGACGGTAAAGAACCGTTATCCGCTTCCCAGGATTGATGATTTGTTCGATCAACTACAAGGTTCAAGTATCTACTCAAAGATCGACCTGAGGTCGGGTTATCATCAACTAAGGGTTCGTGAAGAAGATATTCCAAAGACCGCATTCAGAACTCGATATGGACATTATGAGTTTCAAGTTATGCCGTTTGGTTTGACTAATGCACCTGCTGTATTTATGGATCTCATGAATCGGGTGTGCAAACCATATCTGGATAAATTCGTGATTGTCTTTATTGACGATATTCTGATATACTCGAAGAACAAGCAAGAGCATGCAGAGCACCTCAAGTTAATCTTGGAGTTGCTTAAGAAGGAACAGTTGTATGCCAAATTCTCTAAATGCGAATTCTGGATCCCTAAAGTACAGTTCCTTGGTCACGTGATCGACAGTCAGGGTATTCATGTGGATCCTGCCAAGATTGAATCCGTCAAAGATTGGGCATCTCCTAAGTCTGCAACGGAGATTCGTCAATTTTTGGGCCTAGCAGGCTACTACCGAAGATTCATTGAAGGATTCTCAAAGATCGCCAAGCCAATGACCAAGCTGACTCAAAAGAAGATCAAGTTTGATTGGAGTGACAAGGCGGAGGCAGCTTTTCAGTTGATAAAGCAGAAATTGTGTAGTGCACCAATTCTAGCGTTACCCGAAGGAAATGAAGACTTTATCGCTTACTGTGATGCTTCAATCAAAGGGAAAAAGTGATTGCTTATGCATCACGACAACTAAAGATTCATGAGAAAAATTACACCACTCATGATTTGGAGTTAGGCGCAGTAGTGTTCGCTCTAAAGATCTGGAGGCATTATCTGTACGGGACGAAATGTACGGTGTTCACTGACCACAAAAGTTTACAACACATCCTCGATCAGAAGGAATTAAACATGAGACAGCGCCGTTGGTTGGAATTGCTTAGTGATTATGATTGCGAAATCCGCTATCACCCAGGAAAAGCAAATGTAGTGGCCGATGCGTTAAGCAGAAAGGAACGAGTAAAGCCATTACGGGTTCGGGCCTTAGTTATGACTATCGGTTTGGACCTTCCCAAGCGGATTTTGGAGGCTCAGATTGAGGCAAGAAAACCAGAAAACCTCAAGTCCGAAGACGTAGGCGGTATGTTGATTGAAAATTCGAAGGACCCAGAAAAGCCCAAGAAGGAGAAATTGGAACCACGTGCGGACGGGACATTATGTCTAAACAACAGAAGTTGGTTGCCACGCTATGGTGACCTAAGGAATCTGATTATGCATGAGTCCCACAAGTCGAAATATTCTGTTCATCCGGGTTCCGATAAAATGTACCAGGCCATGAAGCAACTATACTGGTGGCCTAACATGAAAGCTGACATTGCCACCTATGTTAGCAAGTGTTTAACGTGTTTGAAAGTCAAAGCTGAACATCAAAAACCATCTGGCTTACTGGTACAACCAGCGATTCCTCAATGGAAGTGGGACAATATCACTATGGATTTTGTCATCAAACTCCCAAGAACGCAAAGTGGAAATGATACCATATGGGTGATTGTAGACCGACTCACTAAGTCTGCACACTTTTTACCGATGAGGGAAACTGACCCTATGGACAAACTAGCAAGACTCTACTTGAAAGAAGTAGTCACGATACATGGGATACCAGTCTCGATCATTTGTGATCGTGACCCCCGGTTTACGTCAAATTTCTGGAGGTCGTTTTAGAAAGCTATGGGTACTCGGCTGGATATGAGTACGGCATACCATCCGGAGACTGATGGACAAAGC
>BQNB010094753.1:0-26042 GCA_026074375.1 Tanacetum coccineum
ATTTTATTATCATTTGCTTGTATTGTTGTGTTGACATTGTTTCTAGTGTGTGCCTAAGTGTGACAAATGTGGAGTAACGACTAACTCGACCTAAAATAAAATCCTAAGAGTTAATCCAAACACTCCTTAGTTTGATTTTGCTCATTCAAACATGTCGAGAAATACATATGAACTATGTATCTCGAAATTTGTTCATGAGATCATTATGCATGCGTTTGAAAATGTTTTTTGAGTTGTATTAACAATGCACAACAACAATTTTATTCTGTTTCTAACGTGAGTGATTTGAAAATAAAATTGGGGTTTTGGTTCCAAATCAATTTTTGACAAACTCATAAATGTATGAAAATCCTATGTCTACGGGAAGCATATTAGTTATACATTGTATCATAGTAGTCTTAATTATACAAAATTAAAAGAAAAATAAAAAAATCCCCAATTTCAATTTTTGTGTTCATCATGAACCTTAGACTCAAATTGAAAGACAATAGATGAAATGACTTACCATTGATGATGTTGATGATGTTATGAATGATTGTAGGTGTTGATTTTATCTTCAATTAGTGTGTTAATGGGTGATTTTGAGTTTTTGGGTTGTTTTGGTCGTGTTCGTCGCTTGCAGAGAAGAAGGGGTATGTTTGGTTTTGTTTTTGGAATTTCTTTTTGACTAAGTGTAAAATATGGTGCCTGCTGTTGGCGGTCCCAAGTATATTAGGGGGCCGCCGAGGATACGGGGGCCGCCCTCAGCGAGGCGTTTTAGACTTAGTTTTGATGAAAATTTTACAAGGAGGAGTGACATTTTAATTTGCATTTCGCGAATTAAAAATGCTTAAGGTACTTCGGATGAAGTATTTAAGTTGTCACGACACGGAATAGAACATGGACTAGAATTAAGACAGAAGAAGGAGAAGCAGACTAATGTGATTTATGGAATGTGTTCCATCATTCCTAAACCAAGACGTAGATAGTTAAATGATTCACGTTTAAGGGGTTTCGTAAGAATGTCAGCGATGTTGTCGACGGACGGCACTTTTTCGATTGAGATATGTCCTTTCTGGACATTATCACGAAGAAAGTGGTGACGAATTTCGATGTGTTTGGTTCGAGAATGTTGCACCGGGTTTTTGCTAAGGTCAATCGCACCTTTATTGTCGCACATGATCGGGACGTCATCGAGTCGAATGTCGTAGTCGATAAGAGCTTGTTTCATTCATAGTGCTTGTTGACATGCCTTTCTGGCGCTTACGTATTCGGCTTCGGTAGTGGATATAGCAAGAGCAGTTTGTTTCTTCGAGAACCAAGATGTCAAACAACATCCTACGAGTGTACAAATACCGCCAGTGCTCTTTCGGTCCACATAATCTCCCGCATGATCAGAGTCAGCATATACTACTGTTTCTATGATGATCCTCTTAGGATACCATAATCCTAAGTGCGTAGTACCTTTAATGTATCGGGCCTACTTGTCGTTAGGTATAATAAACTACCTATCATGCCTCGATACTTGGTACTATCTACCGACTCACACTCTTTGCCTTTCGTGAGTTTGGTATCAGAGGACATAGGGGGTTTTCATTGGTTTAGATTCTTCTAAGCCAAATTTCTTAAGCATTTCTTTAATATATTTAGATTGATTTAAGAAAATACCATCTTCCATTTGTTTTATTTGTAGTCCAAGGAAGAAGTTAAGTTCACCCATCATGCTCATCTTGAACTCGTCATGCATGATTTTGGCAAATTCATAACACATGTCTTGACAAGTCAAACCGAATATAATGGCGTCGACATATATTTGAATGATGATGAGGTTAGAACTTTTCTTATTAGTAAAAAGAGTGTTATCTACCATTCCCATTTTATATTCACGTTTAATAAGAAAAGCTTTTAATCTATCATACCAAGCTTTGCGTGCTTGTTTAAGACCGTATAAAGCTTTCTTTAGTTTATAAACATTATCCGGTTTTTCAAAGTCAATGAATCCTGGAGGTTGTGCCACGCATACCTCCTCATTGATAAAACCATTCATGAATGCACTTTTTACATCCATTTGGAATAGCTTAAAATCTAAAGCACAAGCATAAGCTAATAGTATCCTAATTGAATCAAGTCTAGCAACTGGGGCATAAGTTTCATCATAATCAATGCCCTCTTGTTGATTATAGCCTTGAGAAACTAACCTAGCCTTATTTCGAGAAACAATACCATTCTCGTCTAACTTATTTCTAAACACCCACTTAGTTCCTATAATTGTCATATTCCTCGGTTGTGGAACTAACTCCCAAACGTCGTTAGCAATGAATTGATTTAATTCTTCTTGCATAGAGACTATCCAACTTTCATTTGCTAAGGCTTCATTCACATTCTTAGGTTCTATAGTTGATATAAAACAAATGAAGTTACCTTGGTTTTGGGCTTGTAACCTCAGGGTTCTTTGGTTAAGGTTTCCTATGACATTTTCTAATGGATGGTTCCTAGATTCCTTAATATTGACTATTTCGTCAATCTCTAAAGTTTCATCCTCAATGTCATTTTCTAGGTTTTTCTTTTTGGTAACCTTAATTGCTTCTTGTTCATCTAAGTCATCATCCACCAAGGGTGATGTTTTAGAGGGTGGAGGAGTCTCATCCAATGTCACGTTGAGTGATTCTTCGATTTTCCTAGCATGTTTATTAAGGATAATGTAGGCTTTACTATTTTAGGAGTATCCTAAAAAGACACCTTCGTATGACTTTGGGTCAAACTTGGTAATGTAGTCTTTGGTGTTTAAAATGAATCACTTGCTTCCAAACTGTAACGACCCACTCCGGAAAGGAGGCCGAAACGTCATAATCATGGTGTCATATCAAAGCATAATAAAGGCTAAGTCATTTATAATGATAACAGTAGGACAAAGGTGGAAGCCCGGAACAAACATCGGCTCCAATTTATGAGATATCGCATGAATAAAACGAAAAGAACTCCTAACACCGGCCTGAAACATGTGGTCCCAAGATTTTATCTAGCAAATCAAAATGTCTGCGATAAAAGAAAGGAAGTAAATGGGTCCCTTCTAAGACACACTCTCTCATGCCCAATTCTCCCTCTAGATACCTGCAGTATAAGAAGATGAAAGAAAAAACGGCCGAGCATAAACGCTCATTGTGAACGGATATAATTAAACAATGTAAGAAATCAGTATGAATCCTGGATAATAAGTATAGAAGCAGCGGAAAGATCTGGAGTGTCATGGGGAAACCTGGAGAATGCGTTCATGAAGAATAGGAAATAAAATGTAAGCATTGTAATACGAAGTACAGATGTCATGAAATATCATGGATAGTATGAAACATAATTTAAGGATGCCACGAGTCATATAATCATACATGTCGTAATAATAATTGTCGTGATATACATGCATATAAATAGATGGGCTGGCATCAACATGGAATAGAGGGGACCTCAACTCTTTTTATTAATATGGGTGGGGATAAGTCCAATGTGATGGATTGTAGAGCACATCCACCAACCATTCACCAGAACGTGCTAACTTGTAACTAGGATGCAACCCCATACGCCCTGAATAATATGGAATCCAAACATGAAATATACATTTGGTAACATGAAAAGGGAAGCCGCGTGAAATCACTCTCAACGAGAAGAGGGTGGACACTTGGGTTGCTATTGTGTGTCTACGGTCATAGTACCTCCTTATGGACTTAGGTGGTAAGTCATGTAAATCAGGTCATGCCGTACTATATAGCTCGGGCAATAGAATAAGTCATGAAATCAACCATGTAAGGGATCATGGCAATATGACATAAAAAATGGGGAAAGCATAGCAGTTTGGGGATGAATCATGGAAAGTATGAATGTCTTACTGAATGGACGGAATATCGATAACCTTATGTCCAGCTCAGTAACGGAAAGAAATGGGATACGAGATGGAAGTTACTCCTGTTAATAGCGATCTACATGTTAAAAGGACATATATAAGTTATTGTTCATGATAAGGGTACTTTCCTTTTTTTTGTATTACTATTTCTATTTTTAGTAACCTTTCTATTTTTTAGTATCTTTATATTTTTTAGTAACATTCTATAATTTAGATGATTCCTTGAGTAGTACGCTCATGATTAAAATATTCCATTGATTTGTATGTTTCATGTTTAGTATTCTTGTATATTGGGTATTTCCAAAATTAGCAGCTTCTACTTATAGTTAAGTTTCCAAGAATAGACTTTCCTTAATTTAACTTTCATAAATGATACCTTTCCTGATTTAATGCTTCCATAATTAAATTTCCCAAATAGACTTCTAAATAGAGCTTTCAAAATACGCAGGTTCTATTTATAGTAAGTTTCCTATAATTATAGCATGTTTCTATAAATAGCAGGTTTCTATAAATAGTAAGGTTTACATAAATAATATCAAAATGACATTTTCTACCCCCCAACTTATTTTTCTCAGATCATAACAAATATAATAACATGCTTAAATCAGACCCCAAAGTTTCAGAAATTACAAAACACCCCCTTATACTTTTAAAACTCAAATCGGGTAACAAATAAGTGCACAAAACCCTAATTAACATTTTCCCCAATAATTACACAATTTTTATACATTCATTAGCATGTATTGGACCTGGGAAAAATATAAAAACCCTAACCCTAATTCGTTTTCCAATTATTTGCTTCCTTTTCTCTTTATTTCGCAAATCGGCAAAGTTATTAAATCCCAAATAATTATTTCGAGCCTCTTAAAAATTTAACCAACAATTTATCTGAGATCTACATGATATATGCTACCTTATAAAATTATAAAATCAATTTTACAAATTATTTTTATACCGATTACATAATTAATCCAAAATTAGGGTTTCGAACATATATTCATTCGTATGATCAAATTAACATGCATGGCTATTTTTCTTGTGTTTATACTGAATTATAATGATGAAAAACAAGTCATAAAATTACCTTTGATAATTATTGATGATTCTATGGATTTATAAAATTCGGTGGAGATAATCGAACAAAACCAATACCCGAAATCAAACCAAGCCTCCACAATCTTTCTCACTATTTTTCCCACACTCCTTAACCTTCAAATCACCCAAGAAAATTCGTGCAAGCCCTGGAAAATTCTTTTGTGCCGCCACTTGATTTATTAGGGTTCGGTGGTATTTGTTTTAGAGTTTTAATAAAATGAAATGCATATAAAAGATATACTAGAGAATAATGCCGAGTTTATGGCTTCTAGAATAGACTAAAATCAGATTTATCATTTGCCAAATTATTTTGATACTTATCTTTAATTATTTTATATTAATAATAATGTATAATTAATTTATTATACATAATTCGACATATATAGTATATATATAATTTTATTTATTTTCCTTGTATAACATAAGGTATTTGATCTTACAAAAATTTCATAATTGCTATATATTGTATTTTCATAATTTCTATAATTAAACTGAAATTTATTTAAGCTTTTATAGATTTTCTTGCATTAGGGGCATTTTGGTCATTTTACTCTTATAGAGATTTTTAGGTTTTACAAAGCCCATGTGAGGTGGGGTTAGATTGGGATGGTGATGGTTTTGTCTTGTGTTGCAGAGGGGTGCAGGGAAGAAGAGGTTGAAGACCCTGTTATGGCAATCTGGCGCCAAAATAGGTCGTTTGTTTGAATTACTGTTTTGGTGATAACAGGGTATAAGTTTTGGGAAGTGGCAACTTTGGTCCCTCTGTGTGATAGGTCGCATTTCTCTGGGGAGGAGCTCGATCCAATCGGTACTGATCAACACGTGTGATATCTTCTCAAGTTTTTAACGCTGATCAAAGCGACGAGCGCGCGGGGCGGAATGCTACATCTATATCTCTCACAGTAATTTACGCCCGCTACTCCATGTGGAGATAGTGCTATATGAGAGCATTAATTAGAATCCCTTCGCTTAGACCCTCGTCTCCCAATACTCCCGCTCGATAATTCCCCTTAGTTTTTGACAAAGGGATCAGGCTTGTTCCTCATGACTCTGCTGACGGTCTAAATAACCTCAGGCTCCTTCCGTGTAAATAAATCCTCACGGATCATGTTCGAATGGATAAGAGTATAACGGAAGAGGATGTTACTTGTAACCTCAGAGTAATGAATACATGAAACACATTGTGAACATGAGAATAAGCTGAGGAACGGTAACGCCAAAACATAGGAAACCTCACCACGACGATCAGACATCTCAAACGTCCTATAAAGCGAGGACACCTTGTCCCTTATACCCAAAAACGCCTGACTCCACGTGTAGGTGATACCTATTCAAGAAAACATGTCTCCGCCTGAAACTCTTACGCTCTCGCATGCCTGTCGCGTAACTCTTCTTACGAACGATCTGAGTCTTCCTAAAACTTTTCCCTGGCGACAGCGACCTTTTCATTAGTACTCTCAATCATCTCCGGACCCTCAATAATACGTCACCGAACTGATCCCACACATATAGGAGCACGACATTTCCTACCAGACAACATCTCTGAAAGGATCGCATTTAATGCTCTGACATGCCAACAGTTATTGTAGGTCAACTCCACTTAGACATATATAGTCATCCCAAATTCCTGCTCATTCATGAAGCACATGATCGTAATAATCTTCCTAAAGTCTGAATGGTAACGTTCTGACTGTCCTCGTCTCAGGATGACAACAGTTGTACTGAACTTGAGCCGGTTCCCCAAGCTTTCTGATAAACTATTCCAGAAACGAGATATGAAAACGTTCGGATCTCTATCTACCCAGATCGCTGATGGAGTACCGAGTATCCTGAACAATTCTTCTGTTGGAACATTTCTGCTATTTTACTAACGCGGTAACTACCTTACGGACTTGAAGAAAATGTGCCCCGATTAGTCAAGCGAATCTCTACAAACAACCCAATAAGCATCGTGCTTCCTCTGTAGTCCGTGGTAACCCGGTAACAAAATCCATGATCATTTTCATCCCATTTCCAAAACAAATCTCTAATGGTTTGCAAAGCCCACTTGCACCGTTGGTGTTCAATCTTAAACTCCAGCTGACAGATGTAAACTACTTTCTGACACAAAACTAGCACACATCGCGCTTCATACCATCCACCAAAAGGGCGTTCTTGCTTAGAGCACGTGGTACAGTCACTCGTCGAACCTGGAGTGGATTGAAAATGGAGAACCTATGGGCCTCAGTCTCAAGGCTTCTCGAAGTGAAGGATTCCTCTGGTACCATAATTTAGTACCCTGCCATAAAATCCATCTTCGTCAACGCGAAACGCGGTCTCAGACAATCATCTGAATATTGCCAATTTCTCGTCATACCTTCCTGAGCTTCTTGGATCTTGAATAATTCAGTGTTAGGCTCCAACCCTCACTCCAGCCCCAAAAACCACTCTGTCCACGAACACATAATTTCGATATCCAACAGCTCAGGTCACGAATAATCCCTTCTTCACTTTGATACCAGCTCTATCATACCCGACACTACCTACTCAAAGCATCTCACCACCCACATTGCTCTTACCCGTATGTTACTAGAAATGAATGGTGTCATAATTCTTCAATAACTCAACCAACGCCTCTGTCTCATATTTAATTCTTTCTGCGTACAGATAATATTTTAAGGCTCTTATGATCTAAAATAATCACACGACTCGCCCATAAAAGGTATGTCTTCCAAATTTTGAGAGAGCGAAGACAACTGCTGCTAATTACAATCATGAGTAGGATAGTTAACCTCATAGGGCTTTACTGTTCGTGAAGCATAGAAATCACTTTCTCCATGCTGCAATTATACACAGCCAAGACCCTTCTTAGAAGCATCACGTAAATCTGAAATCCACCGAACCAATGGAAAGTAAGAATAAACGAGAAACCAAACGCTGCTATCTAAAGCTCTTCATCGCTCTTTTCTCTCGCTCTTACGTTCCATACACAACTTCCCAACTTTTCGCATAAGCTTGGATTAAGGGGAAGGCTAATCTTGAGAAACCCCTCTACGAATCGCGGTATAACCTGCTAATCCAAGAAAACTCCATACTCGGGTCACAGACGTCGGTCATTGCGGACCATTTGGATGATAGCCTACACCCTTCGCCGGATCCATAGTAATTTCCTTCTGCTAGAAACAATGTCTGACCCAGAAATGCCACCTTACTCAACCAAATTCGCGACTTGGAAAACTTGGCATAATAATTTTCTCTTGTCGTAAAATCTGTAGAGAACAGTTGCGGAGAATGCTCTCTCGGTGTTCCTCTTATTATACATCGAGAAGGACCAAAATATCATAATGAACACGATGACCGAACTAGTCCCATAGAATTCATACAAAACCGGTCATTCAAGTCCATCTTAATACAGCTGGAGCATTCGCTGAACCAAAAAGGCATAACCAAGAATCATAATGACCATAACGTGTGCAAAAGAGCAGTCTGGAAAAGTCCCTGCTCTTTCACTCGCAACGGATGAGGTAACCCAGATCGAAATCAATCTTGAGGAAAAATGTTTCAGCCTCCGAAGCTGACTCCAATAAAATCAGTCTGATACTGGAAGGGATAACGATTACTAATGTAGGTATCTTTCATTCACGGTAGTTCATACTAAAGCTCATGCTACGCGTCCTCTTCTTGACAAACAGAACCTGTGCACCACCTATGCGAAACACCGGCAATAAAACCCTCCTGCCAACAACTCTGTAACTGATCCTTCAACTTTATTTACTCCAATCGGTGCCAGTGTCGATAGGAGCTTTTGAGATAGGCTCAGCTCCGGGAAATAAGGCGTCAATTTTGTAAACTCAACATCGTGGAATAAAGTAAGTATTCCTGGAATTCTCTTCGAAATAGTCCTGAAAATTCGAAACAATACGGCTGATCCATGCATAGAAGAAACTCAGAATCGTGTCATGAATGTAGCCAGAAAACCTTCAACAGCCATGGCGATCGTAAGGTACGTGCATTTTTACAAGCAGGAAATGATCTTCATAGGTTTCTTCCCGTAGTTTTTTTGAACCCATGATAAATAAATTCAGGAGTACGAATATCGCCGAATAAAACACGACGGGAATGACAGTCAATCCGTAGCACGTCGTGCTCTAACCATCTAAACCCAAATTATGGCAAATTCACACATAGTCCAAGGGGAATGCATTATCTGCACGAATCTTGTACATCGAAAACTGTCTAGGAGAAGATCTCTATATACATGGGTAATACGTGCGAGTCCTTTCATGGGCGATGAAATAACATAATACATGATCAAGTATTATAGGTGTCAAAAGTAAAACATGAAAGCACACTTGGCAAGATATCACAAACATGTTTCGCACCCGTATCACATACAAACAAAACACTAGCACGCGTCGAAATATAAATAATGAGCACAGTGAGGTACCTGACAGTATTGTCCCTGATACCTGAGTAAAGTGCAAAGACACAGCCTAACGCCTGGACTTCTTGTCAGCATGACCGACGAACTAGCACCAAATGTTCTTCTATGCAGTCCGCTGAAGACATGCCAGCCTGCCGTCATACAAAACAAGTTACCAACAGCACGATCGACACTCCCTGGGTGTCTCCCTGACGTCCACATGTGTTGCAAACAGGGTGAAGTATAACCCTCACGAGGGTACCCTGGACTGCGCTGGGGACCTGATTCAATGATAGATCGTGAGACATGAACTTGAACATATAAAAATAAACTTGTTATTTTAAATGATATTACCGATGTTGCGTTATAATCGTTGGGCGATTCGCTGACCTCTGTTCTTTGTCGCGTCCAGCACCAAATTCCTGTTACCATTCGTGATGTTAGATTTCATATCATATAGCAGGTAAAGACGATAACATTTAGATTTGACCTGTTGTTGCGTCACGAGAGTTACTAGTTTGTTTATTGTTGCTTATGGTAGTTACCACCACCGCGCCTGCTGTCAACTCCCTGACGGTCATTTTTCTTGATTGTTACTCCCGATAATTATTCTGCTGAGATGTCCGTCTGACATAACGTCTCCTACTCTTATGCCTGAAGAATAGTTTGAATGGTACATATTATAAGGATAGGCGGAGGTAGAACACATAGAATATAAAGGTCGCAAACATGATTACAGAAAGTTTACCTCTTGTCTGACACTTTCTGACCTATCTAGTCATCCCGGTCACGAAGGATCTCTAAGTTGAGCTGCACATCCGCACCTGACAGCAACGTCTTTACACTGTATAAACATGACATGGTCAAGGGATTGACATTGATGAAGACCCCAACATAAAGTTCTTCGCCTGTTCTTCCTGCAGTACCACAGCCGTCCAAAAAACCAGCCTGAGCGCATAAGGAAACGCGCATAGTACTCCATTACTATTTTTCACTCGCCCTTTGGCGGATGGAATGGTACTCTCTCTTCAAGCGCTCTTGTCTTCGTCTCGAAGGGAAAACTGAAACGAAACAGAACAGCTCTTTAGAAAGCGCTGCCCAACGTCAAAGTAAAAGACCCGCACATCTCCTCCTTTGGCCTGAGCTATAGCTTCACCAAGCCAAACGCGTCTCACCCCGAACTTATACACAACCAATCTGTCTTAAAGCTTAATTACAATCCATTCACGTCGAAGATCTTCTCCATATGGGAGATCCAATTCCAGCATCAACAAGGGCTACTGCCCTTCTCGAACGAACGGTTTCTGCTATTTCTGAAGCTGGCTGAAGCCAAAGTATGAATAGTCTGACTGTGTGGAGGATTTCTACCCGAAGCAACAGACACCAGCTGCGTACTCTTCGCGAACCTGCTCGCCTGAATTTGGGGAGCATGGCAGTCCACGGACTCGCCTGAACACCCGCACAGCGAGTTTCAGCATCGGTACGAAGTGATACACCATCTGACAATATGCAAAAAAGAGGTTTTAAGTGATTAAACGGTTAAAAGGTTTAAAACGCGACGGAAGATAAACGTGCGATACTGAATGAACCTAATGTCTACCCAATCCTCACAGTCAATTTTTAGAGCCTACAGGTCGAATACCTGGCTCTCTGATACCATAAATTGTAACACCCAAAACCCGCCGCCGGAGAGTAGCGAAACGTCATGATCATGTGGTCATATCATAGCATAATAAAGGGCATAAAGTCATAAATGAGATAATCATAAGACAAGGTGGAAAGCGGAAATCAAACATCGGCTTCCCAATTTCAAGAATCAACAGAATAACGTAAAAGAAAGTCGAAAGCGGACGAATACAAGTGACCAAGATAGTATAGCACATCAGAAATGTCTGCGATATAAAGAAAGGATGCTAAAAATGTCTCACTTACTAAGCACACACGTCTCTCATGCCCAATCTCCCTCTAGATAAACCATGCCGTATAATGAAGAAAAGAAAATCCGGCTGAGCATAACGATCAGATGAACGGATATAATAAACAATGAATTAAGTAAGCATAATCCTGATATAAATACAAAGTAGCGGAAAGATCACGAGTGAAACCTGCGATAGAATACGTCCATGAAGAATTGGAAATAAACATGTAAAGCATTGGTAATACAATAAAGATTCATGAAATTATCATGGATAGAGTTATGAAACTATAAATAATAAGGCATGCCTACGAGCTCATATAATCATACATGTCATAATAATAATGTCGTGAATTCCTGCATATAGTACAGAGGGGCTGCCTCAACATGTAATAGATGGGTGACCTCTTATAATAATATGGGTGGAGGGATCAGCTCCAATGTAGTATGGGAGATGTAGAGCACACACCACCCAATCACCATGAACGTGTAAAACATGTAAACAGATCACCCATACGCCCCTGAAGATATTTGGCCAAACATGAAATATAACTCTTGTAGACATGAAAAGTAGGCGCGAGCATGAAATCACTCTCCACGCATAGAGTGTGACACAGGTTGCCTCATGTGACACGTCATGGTACCGAAATATCCAAGACATAGGGGTAAGTCAAGTAAAATCATGGTCAGGCGTATATATCTAATGTCTCGGGCAATAGAATAATACTTGAAATCAAACATGTAAAGGAATCATGCGACAAAAGACAAAAAATGGGGAAACATAGCATTCTGGGGATAATCATGAAACAGAAAGACTGTCCTTACTGAAAGGACGGAATTTACCATACCTTATGTCCACAGTAACGAAGAGATGAAAGAAGAGGAAGTTAAATTTAATCTACTCCTGCTTAAGGCGATCTACAGTTAAAGGACATATATAAGTTACTTGCGTTCATACTTAAGTATTGTCCATTTTTCTTAGTAACTTTCTATTATTTTATAAATTTCATTTTTCATTAACTTTCTATAATATAGCACGATTCCATTGATTATTACGTTCCATGATTAACAATTCCATCGATTAAGTATGTTTCATGATTAGATACAATTCCTTGTTAATAGGGTACTTTCACAAAAAATAGCACTTCTAATTAAAGTAAGTTTCAAACTAGACCTTTCCTTAATTAACTATCCATAAATGATAACTTTATCCTGATATAAAAATAAGATTTTCCATAATTAAACTTTCCAAAAAAAGACTTTCTACAAATAGACTTTCAAAAATAGCATTTTTCTATATATAGTAAGTGTTACATGAATAATATCAAATGAACATTTTCTACCCCAACTTATTTTCTCCGGTCATAACAAATATATAAATGCTTAAATCAGACCCCAAAGTTTCAGAAATTACAAAACACCCCCTTATACTTTTAAAACTCAAATCGGGTAACAAATAAGTGCACAAAACCCTAATTAACATTTTCCCCAATAATTACACAATTTTTATACATTCATTAGCATGTATTGGACCTGGGAAAAATATAAAAACACCCTAACCCTAATTCGTTTTCCAATTATCTTTGCTCCTTTTCTTTTTATTCGCAAATCGGCAAGTGTTCATTAAATCCCAAATAAATATTCGAGCCCCTTAAAAATTTAACCAAAATTTATCTGATGATCTTACATGATATTGCTGACCTTAATATAAAAAATATAAAAATCAATTTTACAAAATATTCTTTTATACATACCGGATTACATAATGAATCAAAATTAGGGATTTTTCGAACATATATTCTATTCTCAGTAAGATCAAATTAAACATGCATCTGGCTATTTTCTTATGTTATACTAAAATATAATATGAAATCAAATGAGTCATAAAATTACCTTTATAATTATTGAAGAGTCTATGGATTTATAAAATTCGTGGAGATAATCGAACAAAACCAATACCCGAAATCAAACCAAGCCTCCACAATCTTTCTCACTATTTTTCCCACAATCCTTGACCTTCAAATCACCTTAGAAAAATTCTTCTTTGCCTTGGAAAAATCTTTTAGTGGCCGCCTATTGATTATTATTAGTTCGGTGGAAAAAAAAAACAAAAACAAAAAAATATTGCGGAAAATTATAAAAAAAAAATCTTTCTTTCTTTATCTATATATATTATCTATTATATTATATAAAAACAAAAATTATTATATACTAAAAAAAAAAAAAATTCTTTTTTTCAATTGTGTTATTTAAGGCGATTTACAAAAATGAAAATGTATAAGGAATTAAGATAGGTGATTTATGCCGAAATTTGGGCCTTTTAATTTGATATTATCAGATTTTAAAACTTGCCTAATTTATTTCATAATTATCCTAATTTATTTGTTATTAATTTGTAAAGTATAAATATATAAATACATATTATTTCGGCATAATTATATATATATAATTATTAATTATTTTTCTTGTATAACATAATGTATTTTAATCTTGCAAAATTTTATAATTGCCATATTTTGTAAATTTTCCTACATTATCTAAACACATTAAATGAATGTTGATTAAGCTTTTATTCATTTTCTTCCATTAGGGCATTATTGGTATTTATCTCTTAAAGAGATTTATTAGTTTTCTTACAGTAAACGTTTTTAGGCTTAAATGGCTGAAGAGGTAGAACTTAAATCATCCCCGTACTCATACTTTGTTCAACGGGAATTTAAGGATTACGGGCACTACAACAAAATAGTTGATTATTCACACTTATTTAAGCATATGTTCACACACTAAAGTGTGTAGAATCTAAAAGTTCACACTTGACTTGTGTGTGAACAATATTGGTGTAGCAAATTATTTCACACATTTAGATGTGAAGACTTTTAGAAAATTTCACACTTTCAAGTGTGAGGATTTTGAAACAATTCTTCACACTTAAAAGTGTGATGATTTTAAACCGATTCCTCACACTTTTAAGTGTGAGCTTTTAATTCTTCACACTAAAAATTCTTCACACTTTTTAGTGTGATGATTTTGAAGCCATCACTACAAGAAAAATTTCCTTTAGTGACTACAGGGTTTGTCGCTAACAATATAAAAGTTGTCACTAAAACTGCGTAGTGACACGAAAGCTAAGGTCGTCACTAATCGTCCTATAGATTCTGTCAAAAATTCCGAAAATGAACATAATTGAACCATCCAAAATGAAATATGCATACACAAGCCAAATACATAAAATCACTTAAACTATCCAAAATGAAATATAACTTAGATTATCAGAAAATGATAACAATCAAATTCAATTTTAAATTTAATACACAAACTGAAATGTAATACCAATAATTCTGCAACAGTGCAACTTATCACACTATCCGCGTTTTCAGATACTTCTAGTTCAAATCAACAAAGAAGAACAATCATTTTTCTGGAACAATAACTAGTCTTGAGAATCCAAAGATCAGGTGTGAACCAATGTCAACCTGCAGAAAACTGCAGAAATATTAGAAAACTGCAGTTAAAGCACAAGTATAAAGTTGAACCAAAGCCATGCCATCTCAAAAACAGAAGCGTCTATAAACTATAAGTACAAATATGCATATAGAGAATAGTAAAATTCATCATATTTCCTTAAATTCCATATTCTTTAGTAACATATTCCAATAGGCAAAACATTTACTCCGTATTACCTATAAGAAACTCCCAAACTGCCTATTCCGTTATCAGATTATCTTCAGCATCTATCCAAAAAACTACAAACAATCATTTAGTAACCAATCCCAATTCCCAAACATCCCCTTTCAGGACCCAAATATCCCTGACAAAAGTTTTTTTGGTATCCACCCTATAACGGACTCTGAATGTCCTCTTCACAATTAAGACATTACATATGTGATGGAAGTTTCCTCAAAACCCATGAAAAAAGAATAAAAAACACAAAACTGGAAATATAATCTTAAAACTCATTAGGCAGGCAGTACTCGAGTAGTCAGCTACCTTGTAGCGTGTATTCAGCCTAGGCAGGGGGAGTACTCGGGATAGAAACTCATTTTGGTTGTCCACAGTAAGTAGTTTAGATATTGGTTTCCTGTATATCTATATGTCTCATCTCATTTTAGTTGCTCATTTTCGAGTTTCCTTTACAAGTATTGCCCAAACTAGCTCAGAACTTTAGATCTAAGCTTTCTATGTCTCAAGTATTTAGTTCAAAACTAAAGAAAAAAGTACAAATACATGGTAAAAGTCAAAGTATGTCTAGCCTAAATGTACAAATCATCTCGTAATTAGATAAAAACACCTAAAAGGAATAACTTACAGTCAGCAATATCAGACGTCAAGACTAAGTGATGTGTAATGAGATCTGTATTTTTATGAGTTCCATCTAATGAAGCTGAAACAGAAAGCAAAGGTAACATATTTAGAGATTTAGGCCATAACTATTAAAAGATGTTTGATGGTGTTAAGGAACCGACCTTTGCTTTATTTAATTCCTGATGCAGAAACCACCAGGGCCCGTTCTTGCTTGACAATCTAAATAAGAAACGGGAACATGATCAGTAAATTGTTGTATTGAACCAACATGAATTCAAACCAACCAAATAAAATTATCATATTTTACTTTTGAAAGAAAAGAAACGTAGTTTAACAAGGAGTACCTGATAAACCCTGCCACCATTCCTGCAGTATGTCTTAGTACTTGCCTAGACATACGACAGGAGTCTTTATGTCCTTAAAACCATAAAAAACGCCTTGAAGAGCCAAAGAGAGCACAACAGCATGAGCTCCAAGGGCTCTAAGAGAAAGAAATTGCTGAGCTGGACCATGCATAGAAGACGCCTGCAACAAATCAATATAGATATTAATTATTTTTATAAGAAGAAATATGTTTGACCTCAAAAAGTCAAAACTGAATTATAGCAGAGGTTGCACTCGATTAAAAGCTTGCCGATGATACACCTATTAGATTAATGAACACTCCTGACACTAAGTATAAAGCTAAACTCTCAAATATACCAATGCCAGCAAACCAAAGCAGTTGAAGCAGACGCCAACTGCCGCCTTTCTGTTATGGCATGGAATCCATTGCCATTTGCTTCCGCAGAATTATCTCCTGTGAATTTATCACTAGGTAAATAAATGCAATTGGGGGGCGGGGTAAATTTCTATTTAACTGTAAATGACGGTTCATTACTGGAGCTCTTTGCAATATCCTCATAATAAGTTTCCACAAGTTATTATAAAAGACTTCAACTTTTTTTACTAATTTTGGACAGTCAACTATATAGACTCCAACTTCCTTTACCTATAAATTTAAACGTTAGTGCAAACCTAAATACATATTGTTCATCCGTCGCTTAGCTAAATTATATACCTGAAAAAGAGACTTCTAGTCATTGTTAGCAGATCCAATATAAGTATGTCGAGAATCTGATATTCAAACTTTAGCATGAGGCACATTTGATTCAAAACCAATCACTAATCAGCAAAGTTACATTCTTGACATTTGGCCTTCCTGAAGCGAGATCAGAGGGTACTCGGGTGTATTCAGGATATACTCCTGAATGGTGCAAAAGTATGAAATATGTATAAGAAAGTTTATTGATAGTTAACTATTAGTGGTGAATTAAAGGACATAAAAGATGCAGTACTAAACCAGTATACCTTGTTATGCAAATCTATATAGAAGGTGCGAGATATGTTGGATTTGTATATAAGCAGAACAAGGCGAACACATGAAAGAAAGCACTAGTTTCGATTTTGATTTCTATTGTCGTCAGGACTACTGATTGTTTGCAAGTATATTAAAATGTGCAGGTTAGAGTTTACTCTTGCTAATGTTAGTTTCTGTTTGTAATTTTGCCATTGCTTTATATGCCTTTTGTTCCTATACATAGACTTATATATTGAGCTTATTCCCTTTAACTACTTATATTATTATATGTAGCGTCATGAATTGATATTGTAACTTTTTCTCTAGGCAAAGCCTGAAGCTTCAATATGGAAGACCAAAAAAATTTACGTGACTAGAGAACAAGAAAGCTGGCATAAAAATAGAAACAATTGAAGACATTGATGAGTTACTAGCTACCAATAAAGTTACGTATGAAAATCTCATCATCCTTGATGATATTCAAACGGGATCTCCCAGGCCGTTTTCACCTGAGCAAACTTCGAATGCATCCAAATCCAAGAGTAAAAAAAGAAAACTTGAAGAAGAAAACGACTCCAATGCAAAGATTATGGGTTCTGTTCATGTGGTGGCTGATGCAATCAGGTAAGGTAATGTTGTTTTACAATAAACTAAGGAACAGAGCTTTAAGTGGCTAGTTTATACGACTGACCTCGATTAGCTTTTTCTATCAGATCATCAACAGTGGCGGATCAAGGATTTTTAATCGTATGTGGCACAACTTTGACTCGATTTGCTCTATAACCTTATACACGTAGCAAATCACTAAACAAATGAAACCCCATTGTAGAACAATTACACTTCATCCTAGGAGATCTTGTGTGGCATGTGCTACATACACCATTCTAGCACATACACCGATTACACAAGATACCAATTAGGAAGTATACTAGTTAGACACCGTATATAACTAACTAGCTATCAGGCAAGTTAAATCCAATCTAATTTACTTTTTTTCGAGCTAAGCTCGAGTCGCCGACACCCTGTTTGACTTTGTCAGTCAAATTAGACAATTACCATATGCAAATTGGAATGACTTCATTTAATCCATTAGACAATCAACCTCTTAACGATATATTTTAATTAAGTACCTTCAAGCAAATACATTATAATACAAAAAAATGAATTCAAAATGTACCTTCAAGTCACTAATCTAATGACGAGGCAAGCGAAATAGAGTGCATTATTCTAACAACCTCTCATCACCAATCGAAACAACCCTACTAGTACTATTGCTGCTGGCATCATTCTTCGTGGAAACAGACCTCACATGTCTCTATGAAGTAACCTCTAACACCACCTAAAACAACAAAACTAACACGATAACATTACAAAGACAAATTAGATACCTAGAAACCGCATTTGAACGCCTACAATCTCATACCAGACTTCACATCAACAAAAACCTACAATTTCTACTACCTTTACTAATACTTCCACAATCATCATCATCATCATTAACCTCATAGCTATCATTATTCTTTCTACTCGAAAAAAATCTATTGTGAGATAATCTAAACTAATTTCATTACATCTTAGTCGTCCGTGGGAATTTACCGATCCTGACGGCGAGATTTTGACCATGAAGACAGTGATTTGTTGGAGCAAATAAGTGCAATTGATTGATTAAAACTATAAGCCTGAATCAGGAAACTAGTACGATAACAACTGATTCAGATGCCTAAGGCTAATCGAATTGAGAACATGTATAAACAAACTTACATCGATGAGATCGTGACGACAACGAAAAGAATCTACCGATGGCCGCCGGTGAAGTTTTGACGACAACGACGGTTATTCGTCGGAGCTACCAATCGGAGCTCGTTGTCAATTTGAATATGAAATCAAATAAGGCATAAATGATCAATTTGTAGGAGTGGAAATCAAACAAATTCATTTGAAATCGAATTTGAGTTTGATGTGGCTCGTCGGAGTGGAAATCGAAGAAAATTACTACAAATGGATTTGAGAGATGAAGAATACATATATAAAGTGACAGTGTTTTCTTTTTTTTATGCACAAATAAAACTTCACGCTTGAAAGTGTGAGGTTTTTAGACCTAAGCTCATCTTTTCATTTTTTAGCGTGAAAATAATTAATACTTTGTTTACATTTAAGAGTGTGTAGTTTTTTAAACTTCTTCACACTTTTGAGTGTGAAAAAACAATAACTAAATTACCTTACATTTTTAAGTGTGAACTTTTATTTTCATAATTAAAAACATGACGTTTTTTATTATATCACATTAATAAGTGTGAAAATTTTTAACACACGTATAAGCGTGAATATTTGAGAAAAAAATGTTCACATTTTATAAAGTGTGAAGAAAAATGTGTGAACAAATGACAAATTTGTTGTAGTGGGGCTTTCTCTAGAAATAATGAAAGGCTTAAAGTTAGCCAATTTTATATACCCCTCAAGAATCCAGGCTACAAGTCCTTCATTGGACAAGGTACTTCTGGCTCTGGAAAGACAGCCAGCTACGTTATCTGCATGTTAAGACGTGTTGATCCGGACTTTAATGGGGTTCAAGGCATATGTATCTTAGAGTCAATTGAACTATGTTTTCAGGTCTGTATAAACATTCAATAGTATTCTTATATCAAGCATTCTTCTAGTTGTTATTTTCGCTTTATTTTTTTTCTCTGTAAACTGTTCGACAGGTTCTAAAGGTATTTGAAACTCTCGGAAAATACACAAAAATAAGAGCTGAAGTACTAGGTAATTTGAAAAGGGATGAGACTCCTCATTACATATGCCATTTTCATGGACGAGGTGAAATCTTACTACATGTGTGATGTATTTATTCTTTATTTTCTAATATATTACTAAACATATATGAGTTCTTCATTCTTTATTATACTTAGTACGATAAAGATTGGTCTGAGTGGATACTGAAGAAAATACACAAGTCAATCATTAGATGCCAGGTAGTTATTGGTAGCTTTGTTCTGAATCTGAATAAAAGTTACATGTTTTTAAACTATTTTGTATCAAGATTTATAAAAGGCATACTACTTATGGTTGTAACATAACACAACAAATGCTGTTGTTTATCACAAACAGGTCTTTATGATGTCAACAAGTCTCACAGATTCTCAAAAAGAGTATCTATGCAACCTCCTGCAACCAAAAGAGATTTTCAAACTCTTTCTCGCAGAGAAGGAATTGTTTCCGGGCGGTGTGCAGCAATTTAGCATACAAGTCTCTCTTGAACCTACGAAAGCCGAGTTTATCACGGAAAAACTACTGGGCATCTCAGATAATGTGAGGCAGGCTATCATATTTGGCAACAGTGATAATTCCTTTGATGGGTATCATGGGTTAGATCGTCAACTGCAGAGACATCATGGCGAGAAAGTGGCAAGAATGTCTGTACCAGACACCGTTCCCGATGTAACAGATGAAGAAATCACAAAATTCATAAATGGAAAAGCTAAGATTCTTCAAGCAACCGACAAATTTCCAAGTGGGCTTCATCTACCAGAGGTTTGACTTCTTTGTTCTCTCTCGTATTCTATTCTATTTGGTCTCTGATTTGCTTATTTCCTTTTTGTATTTCGTCGCTGATTTACTTGTTCATCGTCTCTTCTAACAATCTGTTTTTCATTATGTTGTTTAAGGTTAACATGATAATTAAACTTGACCGTCGGAGGGTGGATCCCGGGGCTCCGGCCTCGGGTCCCCTTCTAACCGGTTCTTCTTTGTTGGAAGCACTATTCAAGGCTCGGGAAGACGACGAACGACCCAAGGAGAGTCGTCAGGACCGGCCCAACTAAATTATGCTTTAACAGAGCGGTTTAATGCCTCGGGAGTGGTTTTCACTATGGTTTCCACATATACTGAACATCTTCTTATGGAAGAATATGAAAAGCGTTTTGAGCGCCCAATCACCTAGGTAATTTTTTTTTTTAATTTGATACTTTTATTTTGGGCAAATAGAGTTAATTGCAATGCGAAATCATAGTTACATTCAGTACTTACTGTATCAAATCTGTAAATTGTGTAGTTGTCAGCGTTTATGCATGACGAAGAAGTTAAAGCTCTTTTGGAGGAAGTATGTAACTAGTGAAGGACGTGGATCGTGTCTATATCTGGAGAGGCCTTTTAAAAATTCGAATAGTTGGTTGTCATGTATGTAAGTATGTTGGTCAATAGATGAAAACAAACATTGCAATTTTTTCAAACCTTGCGAATTTCTAGAAATTTCTCCCCACTCCTTCGGTTTTCACGCTCTACTTAAAATACAAAAGTTTTAGATCTCTCTTTTCTCGTTAAGTGGATTTTTGAATCACGCAATAAGAGTTTCATATGAGGAAGTTATGGCCAAAAGAACACAATAACTAAATGAGAAAAAGTAGTTGTGATATTTGGCCATAACTTTCTCATACGAACATCTTTTTGGGTGATTCAAAAAGCCACTAAACGAGAAAAAAAAGATCTACAACTTTCACTTTTTGAGCTAAGCGTGAAACCAAAGAAGAAAAATGGAGCAATTTCCAAAAATTTGCAAGGTTTGACTTTGCGAGGTCAAACCTTGCCTATTTTTAAGACCTTACGAATTTTTGGAAATTGCTCTCGGTTTTCATGCTTAGCTCAAAATACAAAAGTTGTAGATCTCTTTTTTCTCGTCATGCGACTTTTTGAATCACACAAAAAGAAGTCCATATGAGAAAGTTATGACTAACATACCACAACGACTAAACGAGAAAAAGTTATTATGGTATTTTGGCCATAACTTACTCATACGAACTCCTTTTTAGGTGATTCAAATAGCCACAAGGGAAACGGGAGCAATTATCAAAGTCGCAAGGTTTGACTTTGTGTGGTAAAACCTTGCAAATTTTTTTAAAAAAATCACAAACCTTGCGGATTTTGTCGGTATTTTGGATTTTTAATAAAAATTGGGTATTTTGTGAAATATGTTGGTAAAAATGAATATTTTTGTAATTTCCCTATATTAAAATTCATGGCATGGGCAAAAGCAGCCCTAATGACTTTCAGTGAAGATATGCTATACGGCGATGGTGCAATTATTAAATGAGGTTATAATATCTTTTTATATAATATTATTACGTTATATAAGCACACCATTTCTCAAATAAGCCCCAAAATTTGTGTTTATCAAAACTCCTATTATATAAGCTCGTAAGCCCGCGCATATAAGCTTAGTCAAACACTTGGTTTACGCTCAATTTAACACATATTAGCTAAAAATCTCATAAGCCCATCGCATAAACTTAGCCGAACACCCCTTTAAGATCTACAACTTTCACTTTTTGAGCTAAGCGTGAAAACCAAAGAAGAAAAATGGAGCAATTTCCAAAAATTTGCAAGGTTTGACTTTGCGAGGTCAAACCTTGCCTGTTTTTAAGACCTTGCGATTTGGAAATTGCTCTCTTTTCCTTTGGTTTTCATGCTTAGCTCAAAATACAAAAGTTGTAGATCTCTTTTTTCTCGTCATGCGACTTTTTGAATCACACAAAAAGAAGCCCATATGAGAAAGTTATGACCAACATACACAACGACTAAACGAGAAAAAGTTATTATGGTATTTTGGCCATAACTTACTCATACGAACTCCTTTTTAGGTGATTCAAATAGCCACAAGGGAAACGGGAGCAATTATCAAAGTCGCAAGGTTTGACTTTTTGTGGTCAAACCTTGCAAAAAAATTTAAAAAATCGCAAACCTTGCAGATTTTGTGGGTATTTTGGCTTTTTAATAAAAATTAGGTATTTTGTGAAGTATGTTGGTAAAAATGAGTATTTTTGTAATTTCCCTATATTAAAATTCTTGGCATGGGCAAAAGCAGTCCTAATGACTTTCAGTGAAGATATGCTATACGGCGATGGTGCAATTATTAAATGAGGTTATAATATCCTTTTATATAATATTATTACGTTATATAAGCACACCATTTCTCAAATAAGCCACAAAATTTGTGTTTATCGAAACTCCTATTATATAAGCTCGTAAGCCCACATCTTCTATCCTTGTTAATTAATGTATTCTACATGTAATCTTTAATTCCGCTGCGTACTCGTGTTAATTAATTGGTTAATTAGATCGTAAAACCCAACACCTCCAACACCAGCAAGGCGTGCCCTATTCATTGTATACTAGAGTAAAGTTCCTTACATTGCTGAAAGAGCCAGGTTCAACTCAAATTTACCATTTTGTAGTCTGCAACTTTGACATTGCTAATTTTTTGTTAAACAGACATAATTATTCATCTTTTTATAGCTATGAACTCTATCAACCAGGTACTTTGCAGCTCGAGAATTGCTTCCTGTGGCATTCCGTTGTCTGATGAGCTAGAAACTTCTGGAAGCACCCAAGATCAGTTATCTACTAATCAAGCATATTCACAAAATTTTATTTAAAACCGAAGGTAACCTAAATTATCAATAGCGCGAAATTTTATTCTTTTTGCAACGCTGATCTGTAGTTTTTGGACAGAAAGATCAAGGCCATTAGCTTATGGAGTGGCGTTTGAGGATTCATTAGGGAATTTATAAGCACATTGCTTATCTTAAAGATGAACAAAAGGATGAAATTATACTATCTGCCGGTGCACTTGGAAGTTCACAACTTTTGATGTTGAGTATCATAGGTCCAAGAAAGCAGCTTGATGCACTGAAGAGCGAATCGTTGGTAAAGGCATGGCTGGTAACCCGATGAGCACACTTTTCATTCCCCCTCCGGTTGCAGTCAATTCTTCTGGTGTACAATTTGTTGGTATTACTGGATCTGGTAGCTACAAAACCCCGTGTTCATGTATAGTATGAACAAATTAAACTAACAAAAATCGAACCAAAACCCCGTGCGTGCACGGGGATCTAAAACTAATATGATAAATAAATTCCAAGAAAAAATTATATGGAAGTTGAAGGGGAAAAAGAAAAAAAAGTGTTTTAGTCATTTAACTTGGGTCGGACACTTTCGAAAAGATAATGAGCTAACATGCAATTTGGCTAAACCACATGGACGAAAAATGCAATTTACTCATTTTGAAAAGAAATACACTTTTAAAAATTGCATTAAAAATAAACGTGCTTTCAAGAATCATAAATACAAACTTCTATAACAGAATCGATTTCAAACACATCTCTTTTTCATGCAATAACACCCACCTTTCTTGACACGATGAAGGTATATATCCTTCTCCTTGTTATTTTCTTGATTCTCTGGATAAAGTTTCTTGTTATCATAAGAATTCGTTATTGTTATTTTTAATTTCTTGATTTTAATTCCATCAATATTTGGCATTGTAGTTTACTAGTATAATCAATCAAGTGATTGCATGATATATGATTACAGGCTGCATGAGTTAGCGTCGCGTTTGAAATACTGATGATCGATAAGCATTTACATGCAAAATAATGCATGCTTGTTGTGATTTTATCAGTTATCTAATCTTTAAATTCTAGGACCACAACTAGTTCGAGTTTGTTGCATGCTTAAGAGTAAAATAGAATAATTCGAGTATTTAGTTTAAGCAACACACTTTCTGTTTGGCATCTTTTCTTTAAGGGCCTGCATTGTAAGAGTGAATAATATGGTGTAAATTATGGATAAATTTGCTGGCTGTGTGTTTGGTTCTGAATAAACATACCTTCCCTTTGTTTAACAAATATCTAATAGACTTATCGTCTTATCTGATAAGTTAGTATAGTGAGTTCATTTACCGGCCTTTTGTACTAGTGTAGTGTGGAATAAATGGGCTGATGATGATTTATGGATTTAGAATGATAAACATAGCTAGCTAATGGAAAGGCTAATCCCGGCCATTGCGTAATAGTATATAACTATGCTCTAATTTATACAGATGATGCTCACTGTTAAGACAAACATCACGGGCAGAACCTTTGTACTTGAGGTTGAGGGCTCAAACACATTTGACATAGTTAAGACCAAGATCCGAGATATGGAAGGGATTCCACCAAACGAGCCAGCACTAATCTTTGAGGATAAGGTGGCTGATGACGATGTCCTTAGTTACTTTGACTACTACTACATTGACTGGGACTCAGACCCCATACCTGCTCCTCCTAAATCACCCGACTCAATGGAGATATTCATCAGGACCGATATGATGACAAAATTCTCTCTGGAAGTGCAAAAGTCAGACACCATAAGCAACGTGAAACACAAAATCTATGAAAAGCAACGTGCTCTCCCATATAAGCAGAGGCTGTTTTTTGCTGGTATGCTTCTCGAGAATGACTGCACCTTTGCTGACTACAACATTAATGTGGAGGAGGAGTTGACCCTTAATCTTGTGCTTGAACGGGTTGGCATGATGAAGATTTTTGTCGAGACCATATCTGGAGAGACGTTCCCTTTGGATGTTCGTAGCCACAACACTATCAGGCAAGTGAAAACCTTGATTATGAAAAAGGAAGGTATCCCCGTGGAGGAACAAAGGTTGGTTTATGGTGGAGAGCAGCTTAATGACAGCCGCTTCCTTATCCACTACTGCATCCAGGAAGAGTCAACCCTCCGTCTTGTAGATATTACGTTAATGTGGGTCAGGGGACTGAAGATACAGATATATGTCAATATTGTTTCCTCTGGAAAGACTATCAAACTGGACGTTGATAGCTCTGAAACCATCCGCAATGTGAAATCTAAGATTCAAGAAAAGGAAGGAATTCCCTCAGACCAGCAGATTTTGTTTTTGCCCCAGAAGCGCCTAAAGGACGGAGCTACGCTTTCAAAATACTATATCCAGAATGAATGCACCATCCATCTTGTTCAAACTTCTAAATAGACAGTGACCACTTGTTAGATGCTGCGGTTGTACTTCTTTTAGTCATCCTTCATGAAATCTTGTTGTGGGTTAGATCAGCATGTATGAATAGTCGTACTCAGAAACTTCTATGTGCTAGTTGTAAAATTGTAAAGCATTTTCCTACTGATTGATATTTGATGATCCTACAAGGATTCAATTTTGTACGTTGACTAGTTGTAAATAAAATGATCATTTTCGTCATTAGTGTGTAGCAATATGTTTAAATATGTCATTCTTTTGTCCAATTTGGATTAATGGGCGGTAGGAACAGCAGAGCTGAAA
>BQNB010094754.1:0-26042 GCA_026074375.1 Tanacetum coccineum
TATATAACTGATAGATTGTACATCATCTAACTTAATAGATGGATATTTACATTTATGAAAATTGTGGGTTGTTATATGTCAATCCCAAATAGATCTATTTATAACATTCGCGCTTACATAGTAATTGACAGTTCATGATTGTGGGCTTAGAGGGTTATCGCTACTTAGGAAAACACGTAATCATAATGTAAAAATGTCCACTTGTGTCCAATTGTAAAATGATGCATGTTTCTCACCCTAAAACTTGTAAATCCTTATAAATGTAAAACGTGGGGCTATGAACTCAACTTGAGTGTATGATTACCAAAGTATATTACAGAATGAAAATGTGTCACGATAATGTCGGAATGCAACCTAATTAATTATAGGTCGTATGATATAACAACCCAAGAATTTTCATCAAATGCAAAATCAATCTCTTTTACTATTATCACAATTGTATGGGGAAATTTTTCGCTTTATTACTTGCATTGCCAATATCTCAATATGCAATGTAACTTGCATAACTAAAGTTAACAAGCTCACGTAACCTACCTATGGCAATCCTATCTACATATATGTCAAGCAAACATCATAACATGTTAAGTCAATATCATAATATCATTATTACAGAGTACATTACTCATATAATGTACCATTCGCAACGTTATATCAACACGGGCTTTAAACCGTTATCGTATGCCTCTAAACCCTAATTTCATGAAAGGTTAATATCTAAAGTGAATGTACAAGCTACTAAAGCATATGTACAAGTAATATAACATCTCATTTGAAATATAAACTCCCTCCAAGTCAAGTACAAGTCTTATAAAACACAATGTACAAGTCATTAAGCATGACATCCAAAATAGCCATTTTACCTCCGTTTTCCTAACAAATCTTGTACAATCCATCAAGTACAAGTTACAAGCAAGTCATATACTTCATTTACAATCCATATTCATTCTCATTTCATGAAATTACAAGAAATCCAAGTCAGAAACCCTAACCCGAGCAAAACACTAAACCATGACTCGTTTCTTGATTTTTATCCATCATAAACCTAAACCAACACTCAAATAAGTTGTAATAACTTAATTTACAACATTACTAATCATATACAATCATCATTTCATCTCAATTATACACGAAATAAATCCAAGAAACCCTAAACGTACCCTAAATGGAACATTCGACCCGTTTACTCATTTTTGCCCATTTTAAACTCGAACCACTTATCAATTCTTGTTATTAATCCTTAATACAATCCTTACAAACATTAATCCATCATTATTGATCAAATGTACACGAAATTACAACTCAAAAACTCAATTCGAGCCCTAAATGAACCCACGACCCCTATTCTTGCAAAATGACCCATTTTAAAACCTCTCTTGCACTTAAGCACCTCCATGACAAGCACCTCTATGCTCCTAAGCAGCTTACCCAGCTGCTATCACCATTTCTTGGTCTCAAATGAAGCCACATGATCACCTTGTTGGCTCATTTCAGCCGCGACACCACAAACACCCAAAACCACCTCCACATCACCTCTCTACCACTCTAGCCTCACCGCATCACCCTCATAGACTCCCTAACTCAGCTACTACAGAACCTTGACACCTCACCCCCTCACCTTGGCCCCTAAGTTTTGAAATTACTATAAATAGGGGTGTTATGCCTTCATTTCTACTCATCCCCCACTTCCTCCTCTATAACCCTTAATAGCAGCAATCCTTTGCTCAAAGAAGATCCTAAGAGGTCTCAAGACCAGAAGTGAAGTAAAAGATTGAAGCCTTGAAGCCCCGGAGTCGTTATTCTAGGCGTACAAAGCTAAAAGTCCCGATTTTGACCCATTTTCAAGCTATAAGCTCAAACCCAGGTTTTATAATCTTCATACCTGCTCCTACACCCTTATGATGTTCATATGATCCTAAATAAACTCTTGTTAAAGTTTTATAACTCAATTCATGCTCATTTTCCATTTTGATCCAAAACCGTACACCCGAAACCCTAATTTTGTGTTTTTCATAAATCTAAAAGTTATAATGGCTAAATGTTGTTATAATCTATCCTAACATGCTTAATTAATGTTAAAATAACCACTTTATTGATTATTGAAGGAATTTGAACTTAAAACCCGCGCGTTTACGTTTTGAAACCCTAATTTGACCCGTTTTGAATTCTAGCTTAATGAATCGTTATTTTAAACTTTCGTTACGTTAAACCTTCATATTTTAGCTTATATTAATAAGCTATAACCTGCAAATATCTTTTGGAATGTTAAAATAAGCTTGCATGGCCATTCAGACTTGTTTTGTAAATATATCGTAACTTTCTGAAACTTATAACTAAAGGGACTGAAAATGTCATTTTATCAAAGTTATAACTATAGGGGTCTATTATGTCACTTTTCAAAGTTCAAGGTTTACTTTGTACATCTTTTAAACTAGAAGGACCAAACTCGTAAAAGTGCAAACTTCAAGGGTATATTTTGCCATTTTTCATTCTTAAGGGTCTAAAATGTAACATTTTGAAAAGTATAAAAATATGTTCAAAACATTACAAGACATAACTTTAATTAACGCTTCTCGTGCTTATCATTTCCAGATATTGATCAAAACGCTTAAAACCGATTATATCGTATCACAATACTAGGGAGCTTCATATTAAGGGGTTTCATCTTGGTATTACGTTCTGACTGAGTTGTTGGGTTTACAATTTAAAGTGCCCTAGCTCCTCAAACGTTTACTAAATGACTTCTGAATTACGATGGCCTGAACGATGATACAATAATTCCAAACTTTTCAATCAAACTCCTAACTATCTAAACCAAGATTCTAGAGTACAATCTTCCTAAGACTTGACATATTTACTCAGGTTGCGTGACGTGGCTGTTTACTATCAATTTGCTATATCAACCTTCCCTGTTAAGATTATGATAAGGTCGTCAGCTTTCATTTTGGAATATTTATTACAACTACCTATCAGGTGAAGTTCATAACCTCGCCTTTACTTATTTACATGTTTTATAAACCCGCAAGGGGGATACATGCTTGTTATAAACTCTTTTACATACTCGTTTATCTTATAACAATGTGATTACTTTTCAAAGACTTGGTGAGTTCATAGCCTCACTTTTAATCTCTTTAATGTTTTCATAAACCCGTGAGGGGGATACATGCTATAAATTACGAATACAAGTGTTTTTCCAAGTTATATGCTATCCTGATATACCATTACGACTAATGTCTAAGTTACTATATGCCAAAAGTCCCTCATTATCATGGACCATTAATCACTTTCGGGTGAACGCGAATATTGTGGATAGATCTATCGGGATTGACGAATCCTGTTTGTGTTAGCCGGATAGGTAACCAAACACACTATATTTGAATTTCATAGGTATATGGCAATTACCTACACCGAGGGCCATTATCTCTATATATATATATCACATCATTTTGGGTATATATATACACTAGTCAGTTTGTGTGCCATGAGCTTAGACGAGACCATGACCATAACAATAACAATAACACAATACCATTTTCCCATGATAATTGTATTCGTTGCAATTATTACCAATAACGGGTGTATAACAACGTAACCCAATACCACACTATAACGCATTACTATGACACTGCTTCTATAACAATTACTTATGATGACTTGTATTCAACTATTACATTTCAAACCTATGAATTTCACTCAACCTTTGTGTTGACTTTTTAGCATGTTTATCTCAGGTAATTGAGCAACTTATGGCACGGAGTGGCATGGACATGAAGATGGCTAAAAACTTGTTATCATTCACATTGTATGTAACTAGATTTTGGGACCTGTCTTTGTAAAACTCTGATTTTAAATGAATGATAACGTATCTTTTGAACAACGTATCTTTTGAGTCGTTTTCTATGATTATGACTGTTGTACTATGAAGTAATACCTCAGATTACCTTCCGCTGCTATATTGTAAAAAGGAGGGTGTTACATATGAGTACTAAGTACTTTGAATAACTAACACAACATATAATTTTATATAGTTACATCACCACCTAAACGTGTTTGTTTAATTCATAAAATTAAACGATATAATTTGCACTTTGTAAAATAAATGTCCATGTATTTTTATTTGTAAAAATATTATACTTGTCCAACAATTGATTATTTGTTAAAAAATACTCGATTTAATGTTTTTATTATTTATATAACGTTATTGTATAAATAGTTCAATCATCTTGTAAAATAATATTTATAAAGTTAAAAACATGTATAAATATTATGTAAGTGATACCGCATCGATTCGTAAAGTTTTTATTAAAAACGAACTAACACTATTCATGTCAGTAAAAGTGTCTAGTTTACAAACTATACATCCGAAAATTATGAAAATCGGCAAGTTTATGTAAAATGTCGTTCCGAACAACTTTGTAGTTTTACACTTCGACTCAATCGGACCCGAAGGCCCTCAAAACTGAGTTTCGGTAGCTGCTGAAACGTTCACAGTTCCACAGCTTTTATGTATATAATGTCGAATCTTTGAAACGTCGTATCTTACTCGTTTTAACTCCGTTTTTAGCGTTCTTTATATGCACAGATTCGTGACGAGACTATATATCTTTTTTAAAACGTCCAGTGTTTTTATAAATGGCTATGTCAAATCAGTAAACTCAAATAGTTTATTAAACTATTTTTATAAACTTAAATCTTACGAAAATTGTATCTCCTTCGTTATAGCTTCCTTTTTCAAGTTTCTTACATGCTTAGAATCCTTATGACATGTACTATTTATATAAAGTATGTATATATTTTACCAAATCTGATTCTATAACAGTTTTATAAAATAAATTTTATAAAAACACTTTGTCATTTAATTATCCTAATCTCGTAACTAGCATAACTTCTTCGTTATAAACCGGTTTTTTTAGTTCTTTACATATTCAGAATCGTCTCGGAGAGTACTATTCAAATCAGTTGGGTTTATGTTTTATTAAAAACCAAATCTTGGTCAGAACATACAATCTGTTTGTGTAGGTTTATAAGGTTCAGAATTGTGTTTTATAAACTTATCACTTGCTTAACTTTGTACAAGCTTTCTTATTCACTTTATATAATATGTCATACATATTTAGGGTCCTCTATATTATGTCCAACCTTTGTCAAAGTGACTTGTCTTCATGATAATATGTATATAACTTGTAAGTAAACTTTCAACAAGTAAAATAGCCATGATCATTATAAGTTTAGTCATACTTATAATAGTGTGTTCTTTGTAGTGTAAGCATCACTTTGCTACAAAAATACATAGATTTAGTGTAGTATATGTATATGTATATAACCATTTGCTCATCCTCCTCCTCCTCATCCTCGTCCTCCTCCTCGTCATCATCATCGTCTCTGGAGGACTCCTCTTCCTCATCATCATCTTTGTCAGTGGGATAATCAGTTGGATCCTCCTTAAGATCCTCATCACCCTCCTCCTCTAGATCCTCCTTGGGATCAGACTCAGTAATATAACTCGGTGAATCAGCAGTGGGTGAGACAGCAGCAGGCAAGATACAGATGAGATTTATGGTAGACTCGATGATGCACATGATGATAGATTGTTGATGAGCAATCAGCTCAACTTGCTACGTAGAGATAGGTGCTCCCATGCTCGCACTGCTAGACTTATGGAGAATGAGGCCAGAGCTTTTCATGAGGCTTGGGTACAGTCTATGGATTTCTAGTGATACGACACGCTTTGATGTTAGAGCACTACGGACTACGGTTTTAGCACAGCAGACTGAGATTAGAGATTTGTGGGCAGCATATCACAAACGACAGGCACAACTCATAGAGGCACTGAATTTGTTGAGGACATTGCAAACTCAGATGGCAGCACTATAGAGTTAGTAGTGACCTGCTAGAGATCCAGCACATCCTGATGTATCAGAGGAGGTCGGTAGTAGTTCTTAGATCTGGTTATGTCTTAGCTATGTTGTATAGCCTACTAAGTATTACGGGGTAACTCCCGGCTAGTAAGGCTCTAGGTTTTATTTCATCTTGTAACCTAATGGTAGTTATCATTTTGTAACCGAATCAGTCATGTATGATTTCCGGATTATATATGGAATGGATGTATTATGTCATGTCTGTAATCAAATTTATTATGAATGAATGTCGATTTAGCTACACCATTGTTAATTTCAATTCAGTTGTATATTTTACTGTGTGATGTGATCTCACATTATTTATTATGTATTTGTCATATGATTGTATGAAATCTAACGGGTATTATATTTTCTTATGATTTGAAGAAAATGGCACCAACAAGAAGAACCATAAGGGCATCACCAGCCACAACAACCACCACTACACCTGTCACCAATGCCCAGGTTAAGGCACTGATCGACCAAGGCGTTGCCAATGCATTCGCAGCACATGACGCTGACAGAAGCCGGAATGGCGATGCCAGCCATAATTCAGAAACGGGTAGTAGAAGGACAGAACGAACTGCTCGTGAGTGTACTTACACTGACTTTCTCAAATGTCAACCCATGAACTTCAAGGGTACTAAAAGAGTTGTTGGTCTAACTCAATGGTTTGAAAGAATGGAGATTGTCTTCAATATCAGTAACTGTGTAGTCGAGAACCAAGTTAAGTTTGCTACTTGCACCCTTCATGGTGTTCCCTTAACATGGTGGAAATCCCATGTTAAGACAGTTGGCCAAAATGCTACTCACAGCATGCCTTGGAACACACTTATAAAAATGATGACTGCTAAGTACTGCCCTCGAAATGAGATCAAGAAATTAGAAATGGAGATCTGGGAGTTGAAGGTGAAGGGTACTGGCTTGGCAAGTTATACTCAACGCTTTCAGGAGTTAGCTTTGATGTGCGGGAGGATGTTTCCCGAAGAGTCTGATAAGATTGAAAAGTATGTCAGCGGTCTTCCCTGGGAGTGTAATGGCGTCTAAGCCAAAGACAATGCAAGATGTAGTTGAGTTTGCAACTGAGCTGATGGATAAGAAGATCCGCACTTATGCTGAACGTTAGACTAAAAATAAAAGGAAGTTTGAGGACACCTCAAAGAACAATCAGAACCAACAACAACAAAATAAGAGGCAGAACACTGGCAGGGCTTACACTGCTGGGTCTGGTAAGAAGAAACCTTACAGAGGATCTAAACCTTTGTTCTCTAAATGAAACTATCACCATGATGGTCAGTGTGCTCCAAAATGCCACAAGTGCAACAGAGTTGGCCATCTGGCCCGTAACTGTAGGAGTCCTGCAAATGCCAATACTGCTAACAACCAAAGAGGCACTAGAACAGGTTAGGAAGCTACTTGCTTTGAGTGTGGTGCCTAGGGATATTTAAAGAGGAAGTGTCCAAAACTGAAGAACAACAACCGAGGCAACCCAGTTGGAAATGGCAATGCACCAGCAAAAGTGTATGTGGTGGGCAATGCAGGGACAAACCCAGACTCCAACATCGTTACAGGTATGTTTCTTCTAAACAACCATTATGCTTTTATCCTATTTGATACTGGTACCGATAGGAGTTTTGTATCTACTGCATTTAGCTCCCAAATTGATATCACACCAACAACCTTAGATCATTATTATGATGTTGAACTAGTCGACAGGAGAATAATTGGGTTAAACATTATCATTCGGGGTTGTATATTAAACTTCTTAAATCATCTATTCAATATCGACTTAATACTCGTAAAACTTGGTAGTTTAGACGTTATAATTGTGGATTGGTTGGCAAAGTACCATGCTGTCATTGTTTGTGCCGAGAAGATCGTTCGTATTCCCTAGGGAAATGAAACCTTAATTGTTCATGGTGACGGAAGCAACCGGGGAAACGAGACTTATTTAAACATCATCTCGTGCACTAAAACGCATAAGTACATGCTAAAAGGATGTCACATGTTACTACAAAGAAGACTAAAGACAAGTTAGAGGGGAAGCGACTTAAGGACGTGCCAATCGTTCGAGATTTTCCTGAAGTATTTCTCAAAGACTTGCCAGGTCTTCTATTGACTCGACAAGTGGAATTTTAGATTGATCTGATACCTGGTGTTGCACCTGTAGCACGAGCACCTTACCGATTAGCTCCATCTGAAATGAAGGAATTGTCGGATTAACTCCAGGAGCTTTCCGACAAAGGCTTCATAAGGCCAAGTTCCTCACCTTGGGGAGCTCCGGTCTTGTTTGTCAAGAATAAGGATTGATCTTTTCAAATGTGCATCGACTACCGAGAACTGAACAAGCTAACGGTAAAGAATCGTTATCCACTCCCAAGGATCGACGATTTATTTGATCAACTATAAGGATCCAGCGTTTATTCTAAGATATAATTACGATCAGGTTATCACCAGCTTCGAGTACGTGAAGAAGATATTCCGAACACGGCATTCAGAACTCGATACGGACATTATGAGTTCCAAGTTATGCCATTTAGTTTAACGAACGCACCAGCGGTATTTATGGATCTCGTGAATCGGGTGTGCAAGCCATATTTGGATAAGTTTGGGATTGTCTTTATTGACGATATCCTTATCTATTCAAGGAACAAGAAGGAACATAAAGAACATCTTAAGGCAATTCTGGAATTGCTTAAGAAAGAGGAGTTGTATGCTAAATTCTCTAAATGTGAATTTTGGATTCCTAAGGTACAATTTCTCGGCCACGTGATTAATAGTCAAAGCATTCACATGGATGCCGCCAAGATCGAATCCATAAAAGATTGGGCATCTCCTAAGACACCAACAGAGATTCGTCAATTTTTAGGTCTTGCTGGTTATTATCGAAGATTCACCAAAGGATTTTTGAAGATTGCCAAAGCAATGACCAAGCTTACTCAGAAAGGAGTTAAGTTTGATTGGGGTGACATGGAGGAAGCCACCTTCCAGTTAATAAAGCAGAAGTTGTGTAGTGCGCCAATTCTGGCTCTACCTAAAGGAAGCTGAGGGTTTTGTGGTTTATTGCGATGCTTCGCATAAGGGATTGGGTGATGTATTAATGCAAAGAGAGAAAGTAATTGCTTATGCATTACGCCAATTGAAAATTCATGAGAAAAACTATACAACTCATGATTTAGAACTTGGATCGGTAGTGTTTGCTCTAAAAATTTGGAGACACTATTTGTACGGAACCAAGTGTACGGTATTCACAGATCACAAGAGTTTGCAACACATTCTTGATCAAAAGGAGCTTGCCACAAATCTGTATTTTCAAGTTCCTTTAAAATACAGGTTAATTCTCCCATTTAATGTTCTTCATTTTATTTTTGTTCTTGATGACTCACCTCATCGATTTACACATAGTAAAATTCATATTTATATTTTAACAGTTTGAATATCCGTCTTGAGTGTGGGATGGTTTTTCTATTTGCATACTCACTTGTTTCATCTTCATTTTAGTGATTTGACGTAGAAGAAGGTATCACTAATGTCACATTTAATTTTCTTAGTTAATTGTTTTTCTAAATGCGAACTAAGTGTTCAAATGAAATGCTTCATCTACATAAAGCAATTCTATAGTTTATTTTTCAAAGTAGGATGTTATGTTTCTTCTTTAGTTTCATCGATTAAGGTATGAAATTAGATGTGTGATTGGTGCTACTTTTTGATAGCTTTAGAATTTTAATTTGTAATTTGGGTTTTGATTTTAGCTCATTTGCGAACCTTTTATGTAGCTTCTGATTACAGATAGATAGCAGATTTTGGCTGCGACAGGTGTGCTTCTTAGCTATTTTTTCCACTTTATAATTAATTGACATGTTTCGTTTGTAATTTTGTTAGATGTTGTCATTCGTTTCCCTTCATTCAATTTACCATTGTTTTTCTAAACACAAGACTGAAATTGGTTTGTGTCCTCTTTAATTTGCAGCATGGTGGGATTAGAACATGGACCAAACTTAGTCTATACAAATATGGAAATGGAAAGTGTTCTGCTCCTCTTGATGGTTCGGTGTTATTTTACTTTTAGGGTATCTCTTTAGTTTTAAACAAGTATAACTGATTTATTTATAACTCTTATTAGTTTCTTTTGATATGGAGCACGATACTAAAAAGATAATATATCTTCAGTAATTAATTGTACAACCCGTGTATTACATGGGTCATGAGCTATAATTAGTTAACAGGGAATAGTCTTTCTATTAATAATTTGGCCATAATGTATTTTTTATGATTTTTCATATATGAAGGCTTTTTTCTTTCATAGGATCTACATTGACAAGTTGATGCAAATAATACCTAATACATTGTGTTTTTCCAATGCATAAGCTAATGAGTTGTTTCTTTTTTTGTAGAACACCCGACAAAACATCTTATTAAGAAGTTCAAATTAAGAAGCATCAAGTTGCTTATTGAAAACTAATTATTTTAGTCATAATTTAGAATTTTTTCTATCTAAGCAATCAAAACGGCCTAAGTTGTGTTTAAAAATATATTAACAGGATTAACAACTTATATCGCCAATCGTAGATGGTTATCTTCAAACTATCCCTTAAAATATATATAAATATAAATAATTATAAATATATAATAAGGATAATTATCAAGAAAATCAATAAAACCGGAAGTAGTATATGATATTCACGGGTCGTTTATACCCAATGAGGAATGCAATGGAAAGTCGTTTGTCGGTTTGATAATCGATGTTTGAATGAAACAAGGCTTTGAATGGGTTTTCTAAATCTACGGGAGAAAGCAATTAAAAGGCAATCTAAACTAAAAACAAAAGCAATTACTAAATTAAAAACGTAAACGGTAACGTAAAAATGCGATTTGAAAACCTAAATTATCAAATTTTAATCCTAAAATGATTATTTAACTTTTTATAAACCCTAAGTGACTAAAATGTAAGAACAAAGAAAACTAAACCAAAAACGAAAGCGTTTAAAGCTTAAATTCACAAAAAACGTGAACGGGATCTAATCCCGTTCATTAAAAGAACAAAATTTTTAAAAATATTTAACCTACAAGAAGCAAATTTAATTTTCCTACTAGGTCCTAAATGTAAAAAGAAAATTTTGAAAAAAAGATTTATTATTTTATCAGAATTTTAAATATTTTTTTTATGAATTAAAAACAGTTTTAAAAAGAAAAATTAATTAAAAATAGTAAATGAAATGGGAAAATCTGAAAAAATTATGGAAAGTGGTTTGAAGTGTGTAGAATCTAGGAAAAATAAAATTGTGTGAAGTGCTTTTTGAAATAAACACGAAATAAGCTGTAAAAGGGTTGAAAGGCAAAATGCTAAAAAGGGTTAAATATTAAATTTTGTAAACTAGAAATGAAAAAGACCCTAGGGCAGTTGGTGAGTGTGTTGTGTAGGAATGGTTGAGAGGGTAGAGGTCTGGGGTTCGAGCTTTGCTCACCCTAGACTTCCCCTTTCCCATTTTTTTAGAAACTTTATAAAATAAGCTGAAATAAGAAAGTTTTAAAAAAGCAATTTTTTTAAGACTAAAAATAAGCTGTGAATAAGCACAAAAGAGTGACAGAATGCTAAACTAGTAAATGGGCTTAAATCCTAAACTGTTTTGTTTTTTTAAACACAATAAGCAAAGAGAAATGTAATTAAGCTAAAAACAACAAAATATCCCTAAACTAAATAAGCACAAAGGATCAACAATAAGCTAACAAAATGAGCTACAATAAGCTTAAAAGGTCATAAATACTTAAAGGCTTGTTAAACTAGATTTTAGACTAGAAATGCTAAGAAGCTCAAATAAGCTTTAACCTAAGTGAAATAAACTAGAATGACTTAAAACTAACCTAATAAGCAAATCTAAACCTGAAATAAGCAATGATATAAGCTGGAAAAACTACAAAAGGCAAATAAGCTATAAGCTAAAAACTGTTAACTATCAGCCTAAGGGACCAATTTTGAGCTTATTTTTTAGCTTTAAGAGGGAACCTTATGGGCTTAAGGCTTATATTACTAAAAAGCTTATCCAACTGGCTACCTAAAACAGCAAACAAAAAGGAGTTTGAAACAAAATTAAGCTATGAAAAGGCTTATGGAAAAGGGCTACTCACACAAGTGCACTCTTTTTTTTGGTTTTCTTAAAAAGAGAAGTAGCACTATGCAGGCCTAAAAATAAGCTAGAAAATAAGCTCCAAAGACTAAGATAAGCCAAAACAGATGGACTCTATACTACACACTAATCAAGCTATCAATTATAAACCCTAAATCTAACTCTAACTAAGCTAGAATTGAAATTGAAAAAAAGAAACTGTCTCTAAGTTTTGAAAACTAAAACTGCTTTGATAGATTTTAAGTATAACAACCCCAAGGAAAATGCACACTAGATAGATATTAATACTACTGCATTTGACACTTCATGAGCCATAAATAAAACTTGAAACAACCTTTTAAAAAGAAATAAAAAAGAAACAGTTTGAGCATATCCCAAAATCACAGGTTTGAGTAATTTGTACAAAATACCTTTAAACTTGGTTGTACGCTTTAAGAGCTTTTAAAATCAACTTAAAAGACTTGCTAAAGTAGGCAAATTAACCCAAAACAGTTTTAAAAACTATTTTTGACCCATTTTGAATACTAACCCAAACACCCCTTTAAATATTCAAAACTTATTTTAAGCTATAAACAGACTAAGATAAACGCTAAGAGCATAGACAGATTTGAGAAAGCAAGAAAACTAAGAACAAATAAGCAAAAATCATCTTAGATAAAATAAGCATGAAAACATTCAAAAAGGTAAAATAAGCAACATTAAACAGAATTAAGTATAAAATAGGCATCAGAATAAGCTAAATAGGAAATAAGCCAAAACATAAAGAAAGAAAAGAAAAATGGAAAACTTACAATGGTCCTTTTTCTTTTGTCAATCCTTTTAATCCCCAACCACTTTCCAATTCACCATAATGCTTCCCAAGAAGCTCTAATACCCAATAAGCTATCCATAATTACTTATTCATCCAAAAGCTCTTAGAAACCACAAACTCAAACCAAACTGCAATGTACTTAAACAAGAAGCTCAAGTAAGCTTTAAAAGTTTATTTGAGCTTTAGGGAGCTTATAGCAGTTTATAAATTGACTTGTACACAGGAGTAAGCTTAAATGCATAAAAACAGAATTGCTAAAAACATGAAAACTAAAATTTTCATTAAAAACTTAAAATGGTTACAAGGCTTTTCAAAAGAAAAATACAGAATTTAAAGACTAAAAAAACATTAAAAGTTATAATAATCCCTATCCCTAAGTTAACATCTAAAACTAAAATAGACCTAAACTATTTATAGCCGAGTTCTTGAACTCTTTTTGTCTTCAAGTCTTGTGCTAGTTGTGTTTTCTGTGTTAGGAGAACCAAAGTATCATCTCAACCCTTGATTAGCCTTTGGAACCAAGCCAATTCATCTAGGCCCTTGATTTTGTACAATTTAAATCTACGAATGGGAGATGAGGGGATAGCCAAGGTGTATTTGGGGTGTAGTGAGGTGGGGTAAGTATAGAGGGTGATGTTTTTGTTGTGGGGTGAAGGATTTGTCTGGTTATGGCAGGGAAAGTAGACACACATAAAGCGTGTGTTAAAGGAGATGTACAGAACATGGCGGGAAAGGTTTATGGGTTTTGCTATGAACGAGGTGCAGGGGAAAAGTTTGGGGAATGGCAAGAAAAGCCCCTCAAAGTGTAGGTGTTCTTTGCAGGATGAGTCCTTGTGGTGTTATAATTTTTTTGGGGATTTTACAATTGTAGTCCCTGAGGTTATAACTTTGTTTGCACCGTCAGTCCTTAAAGGACTAACAGAGTAAGGGATAAACGAGGGTTGGGTTAATAGGTTGTTAAGTGTTTATGTTGGGCTTGTTTGTTGGGCCGGCTATAATAAAAGAGTGTTGGGCCTTTATTAAATCTTTAAGGCTTAAAAAGTCTTTATAATGTTTAAATGGGCTGGCTCGGCCCATTAGATGGGTACGGGTTAGCCCATTTAACATTTCTTCGATATCGGCTTCTCCTTTGACTTTGACTTTGTTGGGGTTGACTTTGACTTTTTGTACTTTGGCTTGATTTGACTTTTCTTCACTGGCATCTTTTCCGTTTCTCGTACTCGGTTTTGGGTCGTTTTGGCTTCGATTTGTCCTTTTTCTTAGATATCCTTACCGTGCATAATACAAAAGCAAAACATACAAATACAAGATTTGTACGCTTTTTATCATTTAAAGTCCGTTTTTAAAGGTCAAAGGTATGTGTCCATGAAGCACATACCAAAATCCCCATACAAAGATAATGACGATCCTCACCAATGCTAAAAGTAAACACTTTAAGAAAACCAAGAATCCTTCCCCTCGACTAATTTACCTCAAAGATAGCTAAGAGTTTGAACAACGGGAATGAAAAATCAATAGCATCGAAAAGCCCCCGTTTTGACCATTATTAATATTTACAAACTAACTACCACTAATATTTTGTAATTTTCGCTGTTTCTTTTTCTCAACAAACTAGCATGTTTTTAACTTTCGTTATTTTATAACTCCCTTAGGGATCATAGAACAAGAAAACAATTCAATCCTAAAATCCCCAAAAAGGATAAATTCATCATCGTATCCAGACTTTCACTTATTCCAACCAACTTAAAAACAATCACCGTTAAAGATATACTTCCAGATGACTAACACTACCTTATTTGTAACTTGTGAACTTTCATCCCGATAATTATTTAATAACATTAGGTGAATGTGCCATTTTGAATTTCAACCATGGATCAACGTTTTTCAAAATTCTATGCTTCACTTTCCACCCGAGAATAATGAGTTTGAAGGCGAGATCATCCCATGTAGCCAACTTTCGTCTTGGCACAAAGATCCCAACCTTGCGGCTAAGTGCCCATGCCTTTTTAACACCCCACAGAACAAGTATCAGGGACTCACGACCCTTTAGGAATAAAAACTCTCAGGTTTCCCCTAATTACATAGCTTATTAAAAAACTAAAATGAAATAGTATACGTTCAAAAAGCAATATTTAAATTTAACAAAAAGAGAATCTCCAAACATTTATTAATATCACGACTTAATATTTAAACATAACATGATGCATATTATAACCCTCGAGCCTTTTAGAAGGCTGCAACATCGGTGTGAGCCGGCAAGATGCAGCAATAAAACTTTATCGTCTCCTCAGGATTATTATTCTAACTATGGGCTTTCTTTAGAAGACTGCAACAATAATTGTGAGCCAGCAAGATGCAGCAAACTTTTATCAGCCCACAGTTTATAATTATTACTCATCATTTAATCATTCATCATTTTTTTACGATATATTGAGAAGACTTCTTTTTGGAAAATTTAAGTATAAATTTGAACTAAGACTAAAATTATTGCTATCAACGACATAAAAATTGTTGATTTAAGTTTAATCTCCAAAAATAGCACGTATTATTAGTCCTGTTAGGAGCTTATGGGAGAAAAAGCCAAAATTAACCTACATGATACTCTTAAGATTTTCCAAATAATCCTGACTTTAGCATCCAACTCATACTTAACTCCTATCAATTTTCGTCTTTCGCGAAGATTCGTGAACAGCTTAGTCAATAAAAGTAAAGGAACATGCTAGAGCTCAACACGCCTCGATCAAGTCAAAAATTATCTAATCTACCTAGACAGGAAAGTCAAAATTATGACAAAACACTTATTATATTTTTAGAATTTTTTAAATTTTTGCATAAAATCACAATATATATATAATATATATATATATATATCAACACACACACACACACACACACATATAGAATATATATATATATAATATATATAATATAAATAATATATATAAAATATATAATATATAATAATATATATATATATATATATATATATATATTTATATATATATATATAACTATATAATATATATATATATATAATATATAATAATATATATATATAATATTGTGATTTTATGAAAAAATTTAAAAATTTTCAAAAATAAAATAAGTGTTTTGTCACAATTTTGACTTTCCTGCTGGGTAGAATAAGAATAAATTTTGACTTGATCGAGCGTGTTGAGCTCTAGCTTGTTCCTTAACTTTTAGACTAAGCGTTCGCGAATCTTCGCGAAGAACGAAAAATGATAGAGTTAAGTATGAGTTGGATGCTAAACAAGGATTATTTGGAAATCTTAAGAGCTCATGTAGGTAATTTGTGGCTTTTTCTCCCATAAGCTCCTAACCGGACTAATAATACGTGCTATTTTTAGAGATTAAACTTAAATCAACTATTTTTTATGTAGTTGATAGCAATAATTTTAGTCTTAGTTCAAATTTACCTGTGCCTTGCTGTGTTCCTCGCAACCCCGTTTTGGCCAAAATTTTAAATTTTTAAGTCTTAATATCTAGTTTATTGTTCATATAAAAAAATGTTGAAAAATAAAAATAGTTAGTTAAATAAAAAATAAAAAATAGTTGACACGAATGTAGGCTTTCCGTTGGTGAGAACGAAAAGTAAATTTTGACCCGACCGATTTTATATCTTAGCTTTCTCCTTAACTATAAATAGATTGATTTTTGCTAATCTTTTATACAAGGAGCTATAAAACGCAAGTCTAGCTTGAAAAGGTCAAGACTTTGCAAGTTCCCATAATTGATTTTAAATATGCGAAGTTCAATTTATTAGAATTGAGATTGTTGCCACTCTATGTGACTTGTTAAAGTGCCAATCTTAATTCATTAGGCTAAGTGTTCACGAGTTTCTTTCTTAGAAATCTTAAATTGTGAAGAACAAGAGATGATAGAGTAGAGTATAAGTTTTGATGCTAAACATAGAATAGTTGGATTTCTTTAAGGCTCATAAGTGTTAATTATGGCTTTTTCTCCCATTAGCTTGTTTCACCTTTATATATAATTGTTTAATAAATAGAGTTGTGCGGTTTTTTGGTTAATAGAAGTTTTTTTTAATTCTTTTGTGATCAAGATGAGTACACATTAGGAATACTTAATTTGGCATACTATATGTATCACAATAATAAATATTTTGCTTATCCCTTAAAGAGCCTTAGGGTATATGGGGTAAGTAGAATTTAATAAGTGAAATTATAGCCTTATTCATTCCTTAAAGAGCCTTAGGGTATATGGAATGGATATTGTTGCTTAATTTTTGTCTTGTTTGTACCTTAAAGAGCCTTAGGGTATATGGTGCAAATAAGATTGGTCCATTTATGTCTTAAAGAGCCTTAGGGTATATGACATGAATGGTGCATTGCTTAAGTAACCTAATAAAAGCCAAATTTTGGTCGCCTCGATGTGGACTTTAATCTTGATGACATTTGATCTTTTGAAAAGGGCTAGGAAAAAAGTTTGTTGTTATCTTGCTGGCTCACAACCGAGATGTTGCAAGCCTTCTAAAACGGTCGATGAAATTACGAGGTCGTAATATGGTTTTGCTGCATCTTGCGGGCTCACAACCGATGTTGCAGCCTTATAATGGGACCGTGGTTTAATATTGTCTGCAATAATAATAAGTATAAAGCCAAAATTTCATACTCCCGGGGGTTATCTAATTAAAGCCTCGTTCTCTGGGCTCGTAGTTGTGTTGTTTCGGATGAATATAAAAAGGATAACCCTTAATTCATGCGAATTAGAACCTTAATGTGGACCTTATTTCACATATGTCTTTTAAGAAAGGATTTTCAAAACTAATTAATAGTCTAATCCGGGTTTACTTTATTAATAAGGCATTAAGTTATTTGTCCACCATATTAATAATTAAAATCCTTAGAGGAAATTATGAATATGGGAGGAAAAATAAGTACACAATTAGCCTTTTATGAGTAGTGTTAGCATATTAAACTTGTATTTTGTAATGATCTCTTGTTTTAAAGCTTGGCCTGGAGAGGTTGATAGTCGAGGATGATGAATTTATCCATTTGGACACTTTTTTGTGCTTTTTTTGTTTCGTGATCCTAAAAGTTATAAGAATAATGAAAGAAATAAAGTATGTAAACACATGAAAAAGTTGTAAAGTTATAAATTAGGAAATTATAAAAAAATAATATAAATTAAAAATAAAAAAATAAATAAATAAAATTCTAAATAAAAAACAAGTTTGAAAATTGGGGAAATGGGGTTGTTTTTAAAGCTTGTGAATTTTATCTCTCCTCACAAAAGTTTCTGCGACTTTTCAAAGATTTTGTTTGGGGAAGTTTTTTGAGGTATTTGCGTTTTAGGCGCATATAACATTGAGTGAGGACACGACAATTTCCTTTGTTTGGGGGAGGAATTTATGATATGTGAGACAATCACATATCCTTTTTATACAAAAAATGACCCTTAAAATGAAACCAATAATGTGTAAATTAAATGCTTGTATATTGCTTGTTTTATCATTTGTGATGTGTAGGTACGGATATTGCAAAAATCATAAGAAAACGGTCAAAACCTGACAAACACGAACACGAGACGAATAAAGTGTACAAGATCCGAGAATTTCTAGCAAAGTCAACCCATGGTCAACAATGGTCAACTCACAAAAGACAAAAAAACCCTTAAAATACCCTTAATGTTAAACCATTTTCACCTAAAGTCCCAAAAACCTTAACACCGTTAGTCCAAAACTAACGGTTGTTAAATGTGTTTTATAAAACCCTCTTTACCATACTTTAACTAAAGCCTAAAACTCAAATATCCCAGCCCTAATCCTTTTATTTATAAACCTGGAGCCCAAGTTCAACGCCCACTTAAACCCTCAGTAACCAAACAATCGTATTTTTTGTCATTTAAATAAAATTAGGGGGCGGGAGGAAATTTAGGTTTTACTGTTCTCGTCTCCCCTATTTTCACCCTTTATCGTTTTAACCTAATTAATAATGCAATTTTAAACTCCCAAGCTTCAAATTGACGTGGCTGATGTTTCTTAGTACTAAGCTTTACAACACAGTAGTAAAAGAAAACGGCACCAAAGGGTTGTGGAGTGGTTAAGCTGGGGACAACAAGGAATGTCATGTGGGACTCAAAAGTAACACATCTAAAAGTGGGGTTTTTGCACTAAATATGGCAAAAAAACACAAGAGCTATAAAGATGTTGGATTGCCAGCTTGGCTAGCGCTTTGTTTTTGGACAGAAATCAATCCACGGCTACAAGTGGGAACCAATGATTGCAAAGATAAAGGGCCAAAGTTTATAAGTAAGGGGAGCGTGTGCAGTGGTATAGGATCTTATCTCCAGTCCTAAATAAATATAAGAACTCTCTCACTCCCTTCGGAATCATCTAGCTTAATTTAGTAGTAGGTAAAAATAGTTTTTAGCTTATTTTAATTTTCTAGTATAGTAATTAGGTCTTAGTTGTAATCTTCGTTTAAAAGCATTGCAATTCATATTTCATTAATAAAATTTGAAGTTACTTTTAATCTTGTGTTGGATTCAGTTTACTTTAAAAGCAAAATGGTTTAATAAGCTCTCAACCTTTCTTTTAAGCATTTAATAATCTGTTATTTACACTACCTAAGCTACAACATTCTCATTAAAGCTCTTAAAGCTTAATGAGCTTATTGACACTTAATTCCACCCTATAAATCACCTCAGCTTATTAAGGTAGGGAAAAGCCAGTAAATGAAGGGCTTCCAGGACCACACCAGCTTATCCTAGGATAAGCTGAAGCTTGTTGATAGCTCCATAGTGCATTTATAAGCCTTGTTTTGTGCAAAGGCAGTTGTAAGTCCTCTCTTTATATTTTGTAGCTTAAAATTGCATTTTAGATTATTACTGTTTAATAATAGCTTATTTCTATTTAGATTAGCTTATTTGATGATTAATATGTGTTAGTGCTCATTATGTTATGCTTGTTAGTTTAAGTCTTAGGTTGCACTTATTTGGTCATTATAAAGTTATAAACCAAAATATTTATCTTAACTTAAGTTGAGTATTGTCTCTGTTATTTGCTTTGTATTGATATATGTTTTCATCATGTTGTTTTAAGCTAAATATAAAAATTACTTCTGGTATTTCTATTTTGAAGCTAAATTTCTAAGTTTCCATAAGCATAAAATCTGGTTTTGATTATTATAAAGGGGTGTTTGGCATTAGACAACACTAACTTTAGTTAGTGCTGTCAAAGGCTATTATGTCCTTTTTTTTTGAACCTCAAAACTATTATAGAGGTTTATGAGGTTAGGATTTGAAGTTTTGAATATAGTTTATCATGTTAGATATTTGGTTTAGCTCTAGTGGTTAAGTTCTGTTAGCACAGATCAAGTAGCATAATTATTTTAAGCTCAATAGGTTTCTAGTTGTTTTCATTGCATGATTTGTTCTCTTATTAGTGTTTTAAAGAAGTAGAGTCCAAGCCTTAAGCCTGCACTTGTTGAATTTGGATTTGGTTTATATTTTGTGCAAACTACATCAGATAAGGAAAATAGACAAACAACACTTCTTCATTCTAAATTTCGGAGGGTTAAAAATAGTAATAGGATTTGATTGTCAGAACTCAATGTAGATTTAGGTTCCATATTCAATATGTTTTAGCTTATTTTGATTTAAAAAGTTCATTTAGTAATCTGTTTTTAAGCTTAAAATTAACAATTTGTCTTTTGAAAAACCAAAAGTAAAATCAGTTCTACTAAGTTTAATAAAAGCCAGTTTTCAATTTGCTTTTTTTTTTGACAATTGGATTTCAATGATTTTCAACTAATGTTATTAAGTAGTTTTTAGGTCCTTCTTTTTTGTGTAATAAGCCAAAAGCCATAAGGATTTTGTGTGTTTATAGAAAATTAAGCTTAAAGTTGCCCTCAATGACTGTTTGGTTAAAGTTTTTGATAATGGTGACTTATTTGAGAATTTTTAGCTCTTTTTAATTGCTAATTTTAGCTTTATTCTTGTTAAATTAGCTTATTTGATTAATTTTCCTGTTAGAGCATAGATATTTTCATTCCATTTTAAGCTTATTTTTGATTTTTCTTAAAAATCCAAAAACATCATAATAATAGCTTATGTACGCCTTTTTCATTGTGCTTTTTCAATGCATTAATTGTTTTTCAATTGCTTTTTTTCGTTTTGTTATTTCCTAAGTAGCTTATAAGCTGAGTTTTATGTAGGTATAAGCATAGATTGTCATAAGGTGCCTCTAGCTAACTTTAAAATAAGCTCAATGTTGTCTCATTGTCGTTTCAAGCTCAGTTGTGTCCAAGTGCTCTTTCGCTGTATTATCGTTTGATTTGCTTATAAATTTTTTTTTATTGTAAACTAGCTTATAGGTTTTTAAGAAAGTTAATTTATAGTTGATTATTTGATTTTGTTTATAGCTTATCTTAGTTTTCTAGCTTATTTAGTTGTCTTAAAAGTTAAAAATGGTTAAGAGTATTCTGTCTGATTTTTAAGCTGTTTCCTAGCTTATTAGTGATTTAGAAAAAAGTTGATTTCACAAAAATAGCTTATTTTTATCTGCTTTATATCTTTTCTTTTTAGGTTTTTGCAAAAATAAAAAAAGGGAACCAAGGAAGTCAGGGGTGAGCAAGGCTCGAACCCCAGACCTCAACTTCGTTTCAACCTTTTATAAGTCTTAACACACACACCTCTCACCAACGTGCCCTTGGGACTTTTACATCTCAAGGTGCATTATTTATTCCTATATCAACTTTTTGAGTTCTTTTTCTCATAAGCACTTCGAGTGCTTTTAACTTTTTCTCGGCTTATTTAGTTTAGCACTTTGGACTAGGATTTTTTCATTTTTCCGCATCTCTACTTATTTAAGCTACTTTTAGAAAAAAAATTAGGATTTTTAGCTTAAAGTTTTATATTTTTCGTGAATTAATTTTGGTAAAAACTTTAAAAAATCATAAAAAATAGAAAAATAATCAAAAAAATAATTTTCTTTTTTATAAAATTTTCTTTTATCATATTCTAGGCTTAGGTTGAAATTTACTTTCGTATGATTAATATTTTGAAAGTTCACTTTTTAAAGAACGGGATTTCGTTCCCGTTCTTGTTTTCTTCGTTTTTAAACTTAAATTACCCTCGGTTTAGAATTTCCTTAGCATTTTCTTTTAAATAGTCATTTAGGATTAGAAAAAAGTTTAGAAAAGCATTTAGGGTTTAATTTTAGTTCAATTGCTTATTTGTCGCGTTTTCTTAAATTCCCGTTATACTAGTTTTTTCATAGTTAGCTTTAATTGTGACTTTTATTGCTCTTCTCTATTAGGATTTTAGAAAACTTTCATCTTCGAAAACAATTTCATAGTCATTGTCCAAATAACAAACGAGGTCTCAATTTCATAAGTCTTTGGGAAAATTACCCGGTAATCACTTACAGGCTTCTTACGTATTATATTTTTGTGTAGATTTTTACTTTAAATCTTTGTCCTCAAGGATTTTTAATAAATCTCTTTATACTTTGATATTATTACGTATATCAAAACTACACATCATAGACTTTTGTGGTTGGTAAACACAGTGCACTTGGTTTCATACAAATAGTGTCTCCAAAGTTTTAGAGCAAACACTACTGCACCAAGTTCCAAATTATGAGTAGTATAATTTTTCTCATGAATCTTCAACTTTCGTGATGCATAAGCAATCACCTTCTTGTTTTGCATCAACACCGCACCCAATCCTTTATGCGACACATCGCAATAAACAATGAAGTCCTCAGCTCCTTGAGGGATCAGGTAGAGCCAAAATTAGTACACTGCACAACTTCTGCTTTATTAATTAGAAGGCGTCTTCCTCCTTGTCACCGCAATCAAACTTAACTCCTTTCTGAGTAAGCTTGGTCATCGACTTGGTGATCTTCGAAAATCCTTTAATGAATCTTCGGTAATACCCATCAAGACTTAAAAATTAGCGAATCTCCGTCGGTGTTTTAGGAGATGCCCAATCTTTTATGGATTTGATCTTGGCGGGATCCACGTAAATGCCTTGACAATCAATAACGTGGCCGAGAAATTGTACCTTGGGAATCCAAAATTCACATTTAGAGAATTTAGCGTACAACTCCCCTTTCTTAAGCAATTCTAGAATTACCTTAAGATGTTCTTCATGTTCCTTCTTGTTCCTTGAATAGATAAGGATATCTTCAATAAAGACAATCACAAACTTATCCAAATATGGCTTGCACACCCGATTCATGAAATACATAAATACCGCCAGTGTGTTCGTCAAACCAAATGGCATAACTTGGAACTCGTAATGACCATATCGAGTTCTGAATGATGTCTTTGTAATATCTTCTTCACATACTCGATGCTACTGATACCCTGATCGCAGGTCTATCTTAGAATAAACGCTGGATCCTTGTAGTTGATCAAATAAATCGTCAAACCTTAGGAGTGGATAATGATTTTTTATTGTCAGCTTGTTCAGTTCTCAGTAGTCAATGCACATTCAAAATGATCCATCCTTTGTCGGATAGCTCCTTTAGTTGGTCTGACAATTCTTTCATTTCAGACGGAGCCAATTGATAAGGTGCCCGTGCTACAGGTGCAACACCAGGTATTAAATCGATTTGGAATTCCACTTGTCGAGTCGTAGGAAGACCCGACAAGTCATCAGGAAATACTTCAGGAAAATCTTGAACGATCGGTATGTCCTCAAGTCGCTTCGTCTTCGACTTGTCTTCAGTCTCCTTTGTAGTAACATGTGCCAAAAAGACGTGACATCCTTTTAGCATGTACTTCTGCGTTTTAGTGCACGAGATGATGTTCAAACGAGTCTCGTTTCCCCGGTCGCTTCTGTCACCACGAACAATCAACGTTTCATTTCCCCAGGGAATACGAACGATTTTCTCGGCACAAACAATGACAGCTTGGTTCTTTGCCAACCAATCCATACCAATTATGACGTCAAAACTACCAAGTTCTACAGGCATTAAGTCTATGTTGAATGGGTGATTTAAAAAGTTTAACGTACAACCCAGAATGATGGTGTTTAACCCAATTATTCTCCCGTCAGCTAGTTCAACATCATAATAATTGTAACAACTGGCAATTTTTAAAATTTGTAAATGACTATTTTACCCTTTGACTTTTCGGGTCCGACTTGACTTTCTGGCTTTTGATCTTTCATAGCGGTTGTTTAGAAGGAACGTACCTGTAACGACGTTTGAGTCTGGGTTTGTCCCTGCACGGCCTATCGCATACACTTTTGCTAGAGCATTGCCATTTCTACCTTGGTTACCGCGGTTGTTTTTTAGCTTTAGACAATCACTCTTAAAATGTCCCTGGGCTTCACATTCATAGCAAGTAGGTTTTTGACCTGCCCTAGTGCCCCTCTGATTGTTACTAGCATTAGTATTTATAGGAATTCTACAGTCGCAGGCCAGATGGCCAACTCTGTTGCACTTATGGCATTTGGGAGCACATGGACCATCATGGTGATTTTTGCATTTAGGACACAAAGGTTTAGATCCCCCGTAAGGTTTCTTCTCACCAGATCCTGCAGATCTGCCTCTTGTTTTGTTGTTGTTGTTGTTGGTTATCATCTTGCTTTCTTTTGTTCTCTGTCTGACGTTCAGCAAAAGTATGGATTTTCTTATCCATAAGTTCAGTTGCTATTTCAATCGCCTCTTGCATTGTCTTAGGCTTTGATGCTACTACACTTCCGTTTATCATGTTAGGCAAACCACAGACATATCTCTTAATCTTGTCTGATTCTTCAGGAAACATTCTAACACACAACAATTCCAGTTCCTAAAAACGTTAGTTATAACCTATCACGTCAGTACCTTTCACCTTCAAATTCCACAACTCCACCTTGAGCTTCTTAATCTCACCCTCGGGCAGTACTTGTTAGTAATCTTCTTTTTTAGGTCTGTCCAAGTTATTGCATACGCAACATCATGACCAACAGTCCTAACGTGGGAGTTCCACCAAGTTAGAGCACCTGCAAGAAGAGTACAAGTGGAAAACTTGATTTGGTTTTCTACATAGCAGTTGCTTATACTGAACACAGTTTCCATTTTCTCAAACCATTGAATCAATTCGAAAACTCCTTCCGTGCCTTTAAAATTTAGAGGCTGGCACTTCATGAAGTCTGGGTAAGTGCACCTCTCTAGCAAACTCGAATTAAATCTCGGGACGAGATTTCTGTAAGGGGTGGAGACTATAACAACCCACAATTTTCATAAATGTAAATATCCATCTATTAAGTTAGATGATGTACAATCTATCAGTTATATATGAACTCACCTTTTTCAGGGAAATTTTTCGCTTTATTACATTACATTACTTTGCCAATATCTCAATATGCAATATAACCTGCATAACTCAAGTTAACGGACTCGGACAACCTACGTATGGCAATCCTATCCTCATATATGTCAAGCAAACATCATAACATATCAAGTCAGTATCATAATATCATTATTACAAGATACATTCTTCCTAAAAGGTACCATTTGCAACATCATATCAAAACGGGCTTTAAACCATTATCGGATGCCCTAAACTCTAATCTCATGGAAGGGTTAACTCCTAAAGTGAATGCACAAGCTACTAAAGCATGTGTACAAGTAATATAACATCTCAATTGAAATATATAATCTCTTTAAATCAAAGTACAAGTCCTTAAAAGCTCAATGTATAAGTCATTAAGCTCAATCCATAAAATAGCTGTTTTACCTCCATTTTCATTCTCATCTCTTCACTATCACTTGTGAGCAAGCTACTATACTCATTTTACAAGATGTAAACCCTAAATATTCTATTCATAAGCTTTCATACATCTTTTTGCACTCAAAACCCTAATTCAAAACCCTAAACCCTAAAAATGTATGACTCGTTTCTTTGTTTTTATCCATTGTAAACCTAAACCAATACTTAAATAAGTTGTAATAACATAAATTACAACATTCTTAATCACTTTCCATCATCATTTCACCATTCTACTTCAATTATACAAGAAATAAATCCTGAAAATCCTAATTGTGCCCTAATTGTGATTTTGACCCGTTTACCCATTTTCTACCCATTTTGACCCAAACCACCTATCAAATTTTGATTATAATCCTTAATATAAGTCTTATGATCAGTAACCTATCATTCCTAATCAAGTATACACGAAATTCAAGATTAAAAACCCTAAATGAGCCCTAGTGAACCCGAAATCAAAACCTTTGCA
>BQNB010094755.1:13412-26041 GCA_026074375.1 Tanacetum coccineum
CTAATGGAGTTGATTCATCCTCGAACTAACGACTGAGTACCATATTTCGCCGCCTATCGCATAAGCTCTTTCGCGAGCTCCTCCCATTTGTTGAACTTTATTATGGGGATACTGTTTCTCGAAATGTCATCACTCTCTACATCCCATCACCATTTGTTATAGTTATTGACATTACGGTCGCTGATGTTGGGTCATGGAGCGGTCCCAGCTGGTACAACTTTATCCAATAGGTAATACAACCCCCTTAAACCAGATAAAAACACCCCCAGGGTGTGTTTGTTTATGTGGTTTTACACCATAAGGGTGCGTCCACATTGGGTTGCAGGTCAAACTCAGCCGAGGGTACGGTTGGTTTATATGTTAACACCACGTGAGGACGTCGGTTTCGGTGGAAAACCACCACAACAAATAGGGTGCGCTCGGTTTAAGCAAAGCACCAAGAGGATGCGGTTGGTTTTCATACTCGCACCAAGAGTGCGTTTGGGTTGTTATATCACATATAAAGTGCGTTTGGTTCCCGGGTCAGAAAAGGGTGCGTTGGGTTTTATAACAAACAGCCAAGGGTGCGTTTGGATTTGTTATATTCGAATAGGGTGCGTTTGGCTGTTGTAAACAGCTAGGGGTGTTCATTTGGTGTGTAAATGGCAGCAAGGGGCTGCGTTTGGTTGCGGTAATCACCAAACAGGGTGCGTTTGTTTTATGGTTGCGTTTGGTTTCGTGGTTTATCACCACACGGGGTGCGTTTGGCTGTGACAGCCATCGCAGTGGGTGTGCTTGGTTGGCTGCGAAACAGCTAGGGGGAGGGGTGTTTGGTTGGTTTTGCAACACCGAAATGGGTGCGTTTGGTTTATTCGAAATAAGCACCCAACGGGTGCGTTGGTTCGGCAGTTAACACCCGAACCCGGGGCGTTTGATAATCAACACGAAAAGGGTGCGTTTGATTTTGCACCACAAAAGTAATTCGATTATTTCGTTTAATTTTATCGAGTTAATTATATGTGATGAAATCCAGTGAAACTTGCGGCGTCTAAGTATAAAATATATAAATATTAAAACGGGGTCTAGGTGGTTTTAGCGACGGGTGTTTTCGGGTGTTTTTATCTTCGATACTCCTAAAATTAATCTATAAGCAATATTAGATGGGTTTTTGAGCTAAAAACGGACTTTGGCGCGTTTTTGTAACGGGTCATTTTGACCAGAAAACGGAACTTGGGATTCGGGGTTCGAGATTTTGAAAAGTCAGATTTTGGTTTACAAAATATAACAAATTATATTTTTACGGACGTTTTGATATAAAACGGGACTTTTAACTCCCAATAACGAAGAAACTGGGGTGAAATCGAAATATACACTTTAGTAGAAAAATAGGTTATTTTTAATATATATTAAATCTGACAGATTTATTAATTAAAGGATTTGAGCACTTTCGAGTCCGTTTCAGCCTTCCGGCGAAACACGAAAGTTGTTCGTAATGACGTTTTACTTTGTCGCGAGGCTTGTCAGTTTTAAAATTGAGATATAGCGGGTCAAAACTAAAGGTCGGTTAATATATTATTTCAATTAATTAAATTTAAGACCATTGTTCGGTTCTAAAAACGGAGAGTCTAAAAATAGTACTTTCTGTAAATATTCTAGATAAGTTATGATTGGACGGAAAATAGTATATATACATATAATATACTAAGGGTTAAGGTTTAAAGACGCGCAAGTGGATTTTCTCATCACTGTATGAATATGTATGTATGCATATATAAATATGGTATGATTTCGTCGTTACGATGTACGCATCGTTGATCGTATTTAATACGTGTATTATAATCGAGCGACATAATTATAGGTCGTGGTCGAGATCGTTGCCGATTTGGTTGTGATCTATTTGGATTATTTGATCGTGGTCTTTGATCAAGGTGAGTTTATAGCCCCTCTTTCACTTGTTTTACAATTATTTTATAAATCTCGGGGGAGAATACATGCTCATTACAACTTGTTTACATACTTGTTTACATACTCATACTTATACTCATTTACAAACTCGGTTACTTGAATTATGTCATACTCTCTTTCTACTTATGGATTTAAGTATTTAAAGCTGTTTATGAATACAATGGTTATCTTTTCATTGGACACAAGTATTTCTGGTTATCATCTCATGTTTACGTGTTGCCTAAGTAGCGATTAGACCACTCAATGCCCGAAACTATCATGAACTGTTAATTACGGATTGTAAGCGTGAATGTTATAAATAGATCTATTGGGACTAATTATCCCTATCCGGGTGAGTAGCGCTCACTGTGCCGGTGTACCGGACAACGGGTATATATCATGTCAATTTCATTTGGTGTCTTGGTCAGACACCGGTAGGGCAGAAATACATTTGGCATATTATATGCTACATAAATTAGCTTCAGTGTCATGAGCTTAGCGCAACAGTAGATACATTTTATGTGATACTGTATTTGTTATAGTAGTCATACATTTTAGAAATCTTGTGGTCCACACTACTTTGTTGAACATTACTGGTTATTAAACATTTTTCATTATACTGCGGTGAAGCAGTAGACACTATACTCTTTTGAATTCAATATTTACATTTACAAAAATCTATGAACTCACCAACTTTATGTTGACATTTTTAAGCATGTTTTTCTCAGGTGGATTAGATGCTTGGATTACTTGATGTGCATTGGGGTCTAAATTGACAAGATTTCATTCATGGATTTCTACTTACATTCAAATGATCAAATCTCGTTGTATTGTTTTCAAGCTTTTTATTGTGATGAAATTATGGGACGAATGTTATATTAATTTCAAGAAAATCAACGAGATTATTTTCAAACGACACATTTAGAGGTCGTTCTCTTGTATCTTGTGCTGTTGTATTATGAAGTAACACTCCCAGACATATTTCCGCTGCTACTCATTTTTGGGGGTGTTACACAATCCCTTCAATATTCCTACGGAACCCCATCATTATGGAAAGGTGCCCATCAAACCTCAAGATACCATGCAACATTGGGCATGTGCATATGAAAAAAGCTTACATTGACCCTAACTCCCCTCTAAATATCATGACCCGGATTATGTATAATTAGATCATGAGAAGAAAACTTGACCCTAGGGAAAACTCGAATAGAGGAGTTAGCAATTTCACAGGAAGGATCAATGGAATGCATGTCTTCGTAGGAAACTTCTACTATATCGTAGACTTCATGATTGTTGAGGATATTAGTTCAATTATTGACCCTAGGTTGTCACAAGTAGTACTAGGGAAACCTTTTGTGGAAATATCTAACATGACTCACGACCCAGCCGAAGGTGTTGTAAGATTCATTAACGGGACCAATGAAGTTGCCTATAAGATGCCTCATAAGATAGAATAGTACAACTCACTGAGGGACTTAGAAAAAGAGCACACAAAATCAGTCTACCTTAGGAACGAAGAAGACAAAAGGAGAGGAGTGGAGTATGTAATGAGAAAAATATTAGGATTTTATAAGGAATGCTTAGAGCTTGGACCTGAATATGTGACTGGAATGGACGATGAAGGAGAAGTGACATAAGGACGTGTGACTTCGAGTCTAGCTACAAGACTCGTAAATAAAGAAAAGCGCTTTTTGGGAGGTAACCCAATATTTACTTTCCCGCATATTAGGAGTGTCTTGTGTTTTAACTCTATATTATTTATTTTATTATGTTTGAATTAGTTGTAATCATGCTTTGTTTGTTTGTAACTTCTTCTTATTTGCAATCAAAGGTATTTTGCAACAAAATAAGTGTAGGGGAAATATCCGGTTTTAAGAACCCAATTCAAACATTTGAAATAAATTATCTAGATTAATTCGAGTCAGTTTCAAGTCATATGATTGTAATGTCTAATTCCAGGTTTTTATGCAGTGCTTTCTTCAGTTTTGACTTATAAAATTGCGTGCAAGAAATTTCTCATTAAAAATGAAAAAGAAATTTTCACAGACGTTGGAGACGGCGTCAGGATTTATCCTAACGGTGTCGCGTCTCCAGATATGTAAAAATTCAAAAAATTTCTAGTATTTCTAAAAAATAAAATGTGCAATATTTAAAATTTGTAATTCTTTTATAAACCTGCATAAACCTACAATTATATCATTACTTTTATCCTATCTTTACTGCTTTCATAGAGTCAAAACCCTAAATTCATGTTGTATATTTATCTATCACTCTGATTTTATGCTTGGTGTAGTTTTCTTTGTCTATGATTACAGGTTATATTTGACGAGAAGAAGCTAGGAAGTTCTTAGGAAGTTTCGTTTGACGACTCTTGGAGGACGATTTAACCAGTTATCGCATGTTTCTTCTCCATTATTGAGAAACCCAAGGGAATACTAGTTTCTTTTACTTGTTTTCTTTTCCCTTTATTCGTTTTTATGGGTATTTCTATCGAACATTAAGGACAATGTTCAACTTAAGTGTAGGGGGGAAATAAGCCTTAGAAACTATTCCTTCATTTTCCATTTGCTTGTTTCTTAAAATGAGGGGTAATATATCGAAACATAGCATAAAAAGGTAATTTTGACCTAAACTTAAAAACTTTTATGACACATACTGACGAAAACCGAGTATTAATAGCATCTCATGGATAAGAATGTGTATGACTAGCACAAAAACTCTCAGAATTCCACCCAAAAAATGTAAGGTTCGCCTTTAGATCTATAGAAATTTGGGTATCTATTATTGATACCTAAGATAGTTTATACATTTAGCTTTCTCGAGTAAAGGAGTGAGCAATCATATGTGTCTTTTCCGTCGTTACGGATGTGTACGTATGGTCTATGGATACGCCGTATGGAGATAAGTGGATACGGTGTATAGGGTTAATTTCCTTGGAGTCCGCGATAAGATCAAATCAATCGAGATAATTTCCATCAATCATATTAAGGGGGTGTTTGGCTAAGCTTATGAGTTGGGCTTAGGCTTATGTTATATAAGCGGCTTATGGCTTATATATCGTAAGCTTATAAGCCCACGTTGAGTGTTTGAATTAGCTTATATTTAGTAAGTTTATAACTTCAAATGTTTGGTTTATTTTAAAGTGGTAAATTATTATAAGAGACATGGGTTGAAAAATATTAATGTTAAATAAAGTATAATTGAGGGTAAATTGTAATTTATAATGTAACGTGTTATATAAGCTCAACTCACTTAAAAAAGCCACACTTTTTGTGGCTTATCAAAACCCCCTTATATAAAGCTCATAAGCCTACTCATATAAGCTTAGCCAAACACTTAGTTTGGGCTTATATGACAATATAAGCTAATAAGCTCATAAGCCCATCATATAAGCTTAGCCAAACATCCCCTTATCAATTTTAGGAATGGGGGTTAAGTGGTAACATCCAATGAAACCCTAATCCTAAACCTTTCTTGATTAACCCTTGTAAATGCTTAACTAAACCTTTAAACCTTCTTGGTATATCTTAGATATGTTGTAAGATCACTTGTATACTTGATAAATAAATTTTGTATGGATTGTTTAGGTTGTTGTGGTTTAGCCATGGCTATAAGGGAGACATAAGAAAGATTTTGTCTTCTAGTATGAGCCTTATATACTACAACTTAGCTAGTCTAGATCACTATTAGGAGTCCAAGACAAGATGAAAGTCCTTAAGGTTTAATGAGCCATAGTTTGTACAAGCTCGAGTTGGTAAATGGTATGCCCTTGGTCCCCTTAGGACTTCCTTGTGTCCAAATATTTAGGGGAGGAGGGAGTACTAGTTGATTTTTGATCTTTTATAAATATCTTGCAATACTTGTAGTTACAAGTTGTAGTTTAAATGTATAAAGGTATAGCTTGAAATTTGTATGTCTTGGTTTAATTCTTATGCATTGGATTCGGCCTAGATGAGTAACATAGGTGAAGTTTTATAAAACTTTGGGTATTGGGTATAATAATGGGTATTTGTTGAAGCGTAAATAAGTTTTGGTGGTTCTGTGAATGCCTAAACGTATTTTATCGCGAAACGTAAACACTTTTACGTAGCCAATAAAAATTAAATGTGAAAAGTTGATAATTATCCTCTAAATAATTATCTAACACTTGCTTGATGTAAAAATTTAATTGTTTGATGCCCGTTTACGTTGAATGATAAATTTTAGCTTACGCGATTTAACTTAACGATTAAAATTAAAAGCAAACGCGTACGAGACTAGAAATAAATAGTGAAATATATAACGTCTTACAATGACCTAAAACACAGATTGTTACAGTCGCCTTTTCTGGAGCATTAGTATAGGTATTAAATTATATGAGTATACCGGTAGTATATTAAATTCTAGAACTTGTTTTTGTGATGCATCCCGAGACCGCTTAGTAAGTATTAGAATTTGCTAGATAAAAGGCACAAGGATTAACCCATGTTTTAAACCTGTAATTGTTATTATGGTTACATCGACTATATAACTATCACACACCCTTGCCATGCACTCATTTTTAGTGCATGATACCCTTAGTACAACCCTCTGAGCCTATCCTTTTTCATGGTTTTCGTAATTTTCTAGTTAAGCCGGACTATTAATGAAGAGCATTGTCAACCCTTAAACCAATCGTTACACCTAAATCGCCTTAGCCTACCTTATATGTACTCACCTTTAGTACATTATTGTTTTAACCCAAGTTAATTATTTGAGTACACGGTTGCTAAGTCCTTATCCTTGTAAATACTATTTTGGGACGACTGGGATTCATGGTAGTATTCATCTTATGAAGAATTGGGGAAGAAGTAATTTATTACCCCCGATAGAGCTCAATAAGATCTATGTTATTTTGGTCCAACTCAAATTGGGTCATTAGTTAGATTGTGAATAATTAGTAAAAGTTCAAGTGCAGGGGTGTATCTATAAACACCCCATGATGTATTATATGTTTAAGCAATGTCAGGGAAATAGTGTACAAAAAAATATGAAAAAAGAGAGAAAATAAAAGAATCGAAAAAAATATATATATAAAAGTAAAAAATGTACGGGCTGCCATTTGCTTATGTCTACGTTTATATTAGAGTCAAGAAAAGAAAAAGAAATATATTGGTGTAGAGTTTTGTAGAGTTTGTATATTTTGTCCAAGTCTTTGGCTTAGCAACCAAAACAACGTATATTCTTATAAATAATTAGCTAACCCTTCCACTTCAAATTCACCCAAAGCCACCCAAATGTATCCCATCCGTTTCCGTTTCCATATATGTAATCTTACACCTACACCCCACAACCCTTTAAAAGACCTCTTAGATAGTATTGAATAATGCTTGAGCCTAGCAGTGGAGGTTTGATCCTTTACCAAGCCTATGGTAATTTATATGCTATGACAGGTAATGAGTGTTGATTTTCCGTTTCCTTATTATGTTATAATTTATTATACACCCAAAAGAAAGAGAGAATCATAAACACTTATGTGAGGTGCTAGTATATATTTTCTGTGCTTTTAATTACGAGGTCAAAAAGGTTGTGTTGTAAAATACTTTTAAAGAGTAGGTTAAATGACTCTTATATTGTTATTGTATAGGTAGAAAAGCCCATTTGCTTAAGGACAAGCAAATCCCAAGTGTATGGGTATTTGATGAGGTGTCATTTTATACACTATTTTAGGGTCATTTAACCCCCTAAATCATGCAAATATGCCCATATTATGTGCTTAATCATTTGTTTTAGGTTTTTAGCACTTGGATAGCATTTGGAAGAAATACACGTGACTTGGGCTCATTTGGAGAAGAAACGGACAAGACTACGACTCTACACCAAGAACCATGAAGAATTATTCATTCAGAGCCTGGAGACGGCGTCGCAACCATAAAGCGATGAAGTCATGACATTCATGGTGACGGCGTTAGAGATTCAGCGAAGGCGTCAGGACGTGGCCGACTTAAAGTGGATCTAGAACCATCTACATGGCGACGGCGTCAGGAGTACAAAGCGACATCATCGCAGCGATATCTCTATAAATATAAAACCGATTTTAGGGTTTTAAGTATGTAACTTTGTATAACTTTAGGGAGACGAACCCTAACCTTTGTAGCAGCTTCATAGGTCATTTTTAAGGCCTCAAAACCCTATTGTACTACTTTGGATCCATGTTTTAATTCAAGTAACTTTATTTATCATCCATCATTCAATATGTCTATGTGTTGTGTGATTGATTTATCTTCTTGCTTTCATTATAACATGCGAGGCTAAACCCTCCTTTATATTTGCTTATGATTGCATAAAAGTCGGATTGTAGATCCTATTACTGTTGCTTCTTGTTGATGAATGTGCGCGTTAGGCTTCAGAAAACCAGCTTTTGTTTGTATCGTTATAGACACGTCTAGGGAAACATGAGTGCGTAGAAAGGATACCATCGGGTAACAGTCTTCATACTACCTTACCCCTTATATGTTGATCCCTCTTAAGATATTTCACAAGCATTTAATATACTCTTAGGGGCCTTATAATAATATTCATACTACCTTACTTGTGTGTTGCCTTAACGGATTATTAAATAGACGACGGGTTCGTGTAATCCATTCATGGCCTAGGAAATACTTACACAGATCATGACAAGTGTGACAAGGAAACAAGATTAGGAGAAGCAATATGATAAGTAATGCATGATTAAGTAAATACATTTAATTACCAGTAGAATAGATATTAGTTTGTTTAGTTATTAGTTAAACAAACCAACCTCTCAAACCATAGATTTACATGCTTTTATAAAATATAAAAACATAAAAATATTCTTCTCTCAACCTCTAGAATTCTGTTAGACCATAATCAAGCCTTCCCAACCTATTCCCCTAGAGAATGATAACAACCCCCGAGTCTTGCTTATAATACTACAACGGTTAGGTGCTTTGCCTAAGGAGTTGTAAAACTTTGTGTAGAAGTCCTACGACGACCTCACATCATATACGGATGACTGCAAGGAAGAGGACATTAGGGTTACAACCCGTGATGACACTAGCACATAGTGCGGCTCTTCATAGGGCCTGTCGGGCAACACTTTTATCTGAGTCATCTTCCTCCAGTTCTTCTTCCGATGCATCATTTGGTTCTTCATCGAAGACAACATCACATACTTTAGAGAGTTCTTTTACTGCTTCTCTACGAGGTACACAGATTTCACCAGAGGATCATTCACATCATTCTTCAGAGGCTGTTTGCTCTCCATCTGGCCAATTGACCCATAGGAGGTAGTAGTGCTTAGACTATGCTACATCTACATCTTCCTTATCTGTTGGACCCTCTCAGAAGAGGAGTCAGTCTTCGGCTACATCCATTCCATCTACAGTTCACACTGCATGAGCCCTATCACCAGCTCGAGCTGACCTCCTACCACCTCACAAGAGGTATAGGGGTACATTAGACACACATTCATATGATTCTAGTGATGGTAGCCCAAAGACACATGCAGAGTTGGACATGGATTCAGATATTCATGTAGACATTAATACCAAGACTACGGTTACTATGACAGTTGACGGGTTAGGTATTGAGCCGGATATGGTAGTGGTTGAGATGGGTTTTGAGCCAGGGTTGGCAGTTGTTGAGTCGGAGGGTGAGCCAGAGAAGGCATAGGCTAATGATGAGGCTGATGCTGAGATTTAGCCAGAAGGTACCATAGAGATTGGGGTCGATATTACTACTAGGATTGATATCCCAAATGACCTGCACATGCCAGATGCTATTAAGCGATTAAGGCATCTTGAGGATGGTGTGCAGGGTATGTATGAGCACATGCTAGAAACACCTCTCCAGAGGTCTAGCTTATTAGAGCGTGTTGCGGCCTTAGAGCACAGCAACACAAGGCTTCAAGACGCTTTGGGTGTTGAGAGGGTGAGAGCTGACAGTTTACAGTGACTCTTGGGCTATGTGGAGGATTAGTTCAGGCAGATCCGTGAAATTTGTGCTTAAGAGAGTCAGATACTTTGGAGGATGTAGACTTTATTGATGAGGAGTCAGGGTTATCACCCGTAGATAATTAGTATCATAGTTTATTTATGGAATCTAGTTGGAGAGTAGTAGTCGTAGTAGCGTAGCGGTAGAAATCAAGAACCCATTTTGAGAAATGTGTAACCGACTACGAATTATTCATGAAATGAAATCTTATTATTATTATGACTTCCTCTTGCGTTCGTTCCTTATAATGATGTTATTTATTCATTCTGGCAAAACGTAACTCTATTTTACTTATATTTTTATGTTGTAAATCCTATTTATTTATCGTTTATTGTAACTTTATCTCGTTCCAAATCCCACCTTGTGTTGTAATTTGTGGCTAGAATTATGACTATTACTCGCTCCGGTATGACTCTCGAAGCCATCAAAGAATTAATTTCTCAACGGGTAGCTGAGGCGTTGGCTGCTCAAGAAGCCAACCGCAATGCTGGACTCGTTGTTGAAAGCCAAAGCCAGAATGGAGATGATGATGATGATAACGGAAATGAAGGAAATGGAAATCATGGTAACAATAATGAGGATGGAAATCGAAATGGGGGAAATGGAGGTGCAAGAAGAAATGCACCAATCGCTAAGGATTGTACCTACAAGGATTATCTCAATTGTCAACTATGCAACTTTAGTCGTACTAAAGGAGACATCGGTTTGGCTAGATGGTTTGTGAAAATAGAGTCGGTGTTTCGTATCAGCAATTTTCCTTCAAACTCTCAAGTGAAGTTCGCTACTTGCACCTTGCTAGATGGAGCTCTGACATGGTGGAATTCCCATGTACAGACTATTGGCATTGATGAGGCTTATGAGATGCCGTTGAAGGATTTGATGAAGCTGATGATTGATATGTACTATCCGAGGACTGAGATCCAGAAGTTAGAAAATGAATTGTGGAATTTATGTGTTAAGGGGATAGATGTCACTGGTTATACACGACGATTTTAGGATTTGACCTTGCTGTGTTCCAGAATAGTTCCTGAAGAGGATGACAAGATTGAGGTTCATCTAGGGTCTACCAGATAACATTCAAGGTAGTGTTACCTCTTCTAAGCTAATTCGACTACAATATCACATTAGAATGGCTAATGGTCTAATGGATCAAAAAGTTCGTATGTGTTGCATGGAGTGCTGAGCAAAAGAGAAAGTTTGACAACAACCTGCAGGATAACCGTGTACATTAGCCACCGTTCAAGAGGCAGAACGTGTCACGAGCTTTCACTGTTGGCAACAATGAGAAGAAGGGTATGATAGGAGTGCTCCATAGTATAACAAGTGCAGATTGCACCATGAAGGATGATGTACTGTAATGTGTACCAACTGCAAGAAGGTTAGCCATATGGCCAGGGATTGAAAGATTGTAGTTGATGCTCAAACTCCAAGAGCCCACATGGTAAATCAGAGAGTTGTGACCGGCTTTGGGTATGGTGGTCAGGGACACTACAAAAGTGATTGCCCTAAACTCAAGAATCGGAATCGTGGGAACAAGGCTACTAACAATGATGCTCATATGAGAGCCTATGCATTAGGAGGAGGTAACGGCAACCCAAACTCCAATGTCATTACAGATATGTTCCTTCTTAATAATCGTTATGCGTATATCTTATTTGACTCTGGCGTCGATAGAAGCTTTATATCGACTATGTTTAGTGCTTTAATTGATATCACTCCTATCGCATTAGACGTTAGTTATACTGTTGAATTAGCCGATAGACGAATTGTCGGATCCGACGCTATTATTAGGGGTTGTACGTTAAACTTACTTGATCATCCGTTCAATATTGACCTAATTCCTGTAAATTTAGGTAGCTTCGACGTTATAATTGGGATGGATTGGTTATCGAGGTATCACGCTGTTAGCCTCAAAATATTCAGTCGAACAATGGAAGATCGTTTATTAATTATATTACGTCTCGTTCATTAATTAATATACGTTGTAATAGGTTAGACGGGTAAACGGGCTATAAAATGTAAGCTAACCGGTCACGTGTATCAGGCGAAAGCCTAAGTAATCCCAAGCCTGGCCTGTAGAATTACTAAAGGCATGAAAGCCTTTTAGTTTTGATACGTATACACCTCCTTAAGAAAAATGAGGGGGGTTGGTCATTTGTAACTTTCATTTTGCAAGTAAACTTCCCAATTCTCTCTCACTTTCTCTCTCTACAATTCTCATCATCCAATCTTAATTTCTTGTTCATAATTATGAAGTGAAGTGATTATTTGGATTTTGACATTTGGTATCAGAGCCTCGGGTAGATTGTGTTTGTTTTGTGGTTTAATAAGCTCAAACAAAAATTTTCATGGCTTATCTTGCCATATAAGCTCACGTCCGAAAAAAAATTTAGCTTATGGGTTTGTTTATCTCATTTACATCTTGCTTCACTTGTTCTTTACCTTCTTGAGTTTCATTTGTGGTTAAAAGCCAAAATTTTGTGGCTTATTTTGAAAATAAGCTCACGGCTCAAAACTTTTTTAGGACTTATTGGTTTGTTGAGCTTATGCATTCCTTATTCTTCGTGTTACACAACTTATTTCATGCTCCTTCATTTATTTTGTGGCTTATTCTTGCTTAAAAGATTCGGCTTATTTCGGCTTATTTTAGGCTTATTCCAAGCTTATTTTCGTGGCTTATTTGAGTTTTGCTTATTCTTTTGTGGTCATAACTGGTCAAACAAGAGGAGACC
>BQNB010094756.1:0-26041 GCA_026074375.1 Tanacetum coccineum
AATTTAAGGTACTAAAGTTAATTCTATGTGCAATGTAAGGTTTTTTGAGGTATTTTCGACTTTTCGAGAGAGTTTCGAGTCATTTTTCTCGCTGAAATTGTTAACTAATGTGATGCATCATTATCATTGAGCATTTAAAAGACATTTTGGCTAAAATAATGACCGATAACCACTTTTAAAAAGTAAAAAAAATTACGTTACACGTAAAATAATGGATAAACCTTCAATTCTTGAAAGTGAAATGTTGAAACTATTTTTGGAAGTCATTACACTATTTTAGGAAGGCATACACTAACCGGAAAGTATTAACACACTATTAATACACGTCTTCAAAGTTTAATTAATATTTTGAAAACCGGCTTTCTAATAGACCTCGAGTAACCGGGTCACCGGTTCAACTATTGGGTCAAACCAAGTTGACCCAGATTACTTCAAACCCGATGGGTCTAATCGGGTTTCTAAAATATAACACCCCCATTCATTCCAAATCACACCTCAAATCTTCATTATAAACACAAATGGAGTTCTAGCTCAGCCAAGGAAGAAGTAAAAGGTCCTTAAGATCAGAATTGAAGCCAAGAACCAAGAAAAAGAAGCCCTTGAAGTCGTTACTAGGCGTACGAACCTAAAAACCCAATTTCAACCCATTTTAGCTCAAGTAAGCTCAAAATCTTATTCAATAAGCTCATAATCTATATTAGAACTATCATAACGTCTATTAGATCTTATATAAACTCTTGGTTGATCCCTTGAATCCTCAAACCCGTACGTTTTTGGTTAAAACCCTAAAAATGACCCGTTTTGATTTTCTAGCTCACGAATCATTTTTCTAAACATTTGTTATGTTAGAACATCTTATTTTAGCTTATTCTTCTAATAAGCTATAACCCTAAATATCATTTGGAATCTTAAAATAAGCTTGCATGGCTTTTTAGACTTGTTTTGCAAATGTATTCCATGCTAGGGGTATATATTGTAACTTTTGAATTTAAACTAATAAGGGGCTGAAAATGTCATTATTTCAAAGTATAAGCTAAAGGACCTATTTTTCCAAGTTTCTAAAGGAAAGGTTAAATTATAAATACCTTATTATAATAAAGGACTAAACTTGTAAAGGGGGGGTGGAGTGTATAAACAAGGTATATATTGCCATTTTTGCATTCTTAAAGGTATAAAATGAAATATTTTTATATAAAATATATTAATATTATAAGACTTATTTATTAAAACCCGACACATTTATCATTATTAATCATCGATCGACGCATTATAAAACAATTACGTTATATATTTAACGTAACTTATCATAAACTAGCTTTTAAAGAAACTAAAAATCTTATCGTATCACATTACTAGGGAATTTCATGTGAGAGGTTTCATTTGGGTATACGTTTTGACGAGTTTGCTGGATTTACAATTTAAAGTGTCCTGGATCCTCAAATGTATTACTACATGACCTCTGAATTATGATAGCCCGAACAGTGATACAATATTTCCATATATTAATAAATCAAAGTAAGATGTATGTTAAACTTTATAAAGTTTTGAAAACATAAGCAATCACACTAAGACTTGACATATTATCCTCAGATTACGTGATGAGGCCGTTACATTCATTTCATATACTTTTGCAATCAATCAGATTTCCCTGTTAAGGTGAGTTCGTAGCCTCGATTTTAAATCTTTTGAATACTTTTAAACGCCGCGAGGGATACATGCATAAAACCATGAATGCAAGTTGTTTTTCCAACTATATGCAATCCAGATAATAATATTACCTAATACCTTCCAGTGCCACTATTTCCATATCATGAATCATTAATTACTTGCATTGCGAGTGAACACGAATATTGTGGATAGATCTATTAGGGGTGACGACTCCCGTTGATATACCCCTTCATGGGGTAGACAAACGCACTAATATTGACTGTAAGGGTAACCTTGGCAAGTTACTTTCCACGAGGACATTGTATCCTCCATAATGTCACTAAGTAATTTCTCATGTTAACGTATGATACATGAGCTTAGGGCAATAATAATGATGTTTTACCATAAATCAACTTAGTATATCAATTGTTACAAACTATGGGTGTATAACAACTAAACCACTAGTGACTTGTAATTAAAACTGTTTATCATAAACCTATGAATTTTCACCCAACCATTGTGTTGACCTTTTTAGCATGTTTATCTTAGGAAATTGAGTAACATATTAACTAGTAGCACAGACTATGAAATGGGCAAAATTGATAACATTCAAACTATGTTTCTAGATTTTAGGAACCTCTCTTTGTATAACACTAATGTAATAAATGATATAACCTAAATTTTCAGAAACATCTCTTTACGATCCATTTCTATGATTAGACTGTTGTAACATGAAGTACATAGCCCAGAATTAGCTTCCGCTGCTATATTTATCAAATGGGGGTGTTATACAGATTGTATCAAGAGCCACTTTAATATAGAACAAGGTTTACAAACCTTAACTAATAACTACTTTTTTCATCCAAGAAAGTCCTCCGTGCCACTACATCTTCCAAATAGTATGTAAAGATACATAACTATTATACTATTATATAAATAACTTATGTTATTTACCAATGGGTTGTTAACAGAGTGATGTCTTCCTCCACCACCTGTACTTCCGATATTGAGGATGATTATTCACTAACTTTCCTTACTATATCCCGCTTCCCTGGACAATTTCCCCAACTTCATTGGAAATACTTACTTCTGAATCTTCAATAGATTTTCATCTGGTTTAGTTCCAATAGCTTCACCAACTCTTTCACTTTTTCATAATGACCCCTATATGAAGGTCATGCAAGCATATGATGCCATTAGTCCACCACAAGTTACTATTCCACCCCTAACTATTGTACCTCCATCTCCAGTATTACCACTATCACCAATGTTTGAATCCTGAGATTTCTTTCCTCCCGAAGAGATTCCACCACCTAAACACACTGAGACTCCTATTGAATAACCCATTCCAATATCTCTATCTTCGTTAGTAGGATCTTCATCACCGGTCAGGTCAACTACACCACCACCAGATTATCCCTTTGATGAGTCTATCTTTGTAGAGTTAGATAACTCATTATGGATCATACCACGACCATTGGGAAGTGAACCAGTCCCCGAGGAATCTAATGAGCCTCTGAAGCTGTTTTAAGTGTTCATTCTAGTAATCTTAAATTACCAAAATTTTTCCGTTTATAATCATGCAATGAAAATACCAAAGGATGTGTATTACTTTGTTTGAACTTGTATCAAAATAAGAATCCATACAATATGTCAAATGATTTCAATACCACTATGTATGAAAATTTTGACAAATAACTTATGATATCATTCTTATTTTGTGTTGTCTTGTAAATGTTGATAGAATGGCTCCCAAGAGGACATCAACATCTGCAGCACCCACCCATTGACACAGGCTGCCATTAAGAGAAACTAGTTGCTGACAGTGTTCCGCTGCTGCATAGAAGCATACAGCTGCAACAATGGCAAGTACTAAAGTAATCCTAACATAACACTGGACCTACTAGACCTCCTTAATAAACACACAAACGGGAACTAAAAAGAGGGTCATAAGCTATCAACCTTTCTACTTCAATGGTACAGAAGGAGTAGTTGTCCTCATTCGTTGGTTAGTATACGACCGAATCAGTATTTTACTCATAGCAAAATGTACCGGGAAAAATAAGTGACATTGGCCTACTGGTATCCTGACTCATGATGCCTTGTCCTAGTGGAATGCGTACGCCCAACCTATTAGAATAAAACAAGCTAATAAGATCACTTGGACTGAATTGAAAAGGTTCTTAACAAATAAGTATTGTCCTAGAACTGAAGTCAGGAAAATGAAAGATGAATTTTACAATCTGACTGTAAAAGGAGATGATCTTAAAACTTACATTAGAAGATTCCAGAAATTAGTAGTCTTATGCCCAAACATGATGCCAAACACCAAGAAACCAAGGAAGACTTTCATATACGTAGGAATTACCCAGAATATTTGAAGGAAATGTTACCGCTTTAAAGCCTCAAACTTTGGAGGAAGCCATTAACATAACCCAGAGATTAATGGATCAAGTAACAAGGCACAATTCTGTGCAGGGAACCAATGATCACAAACGAAAGTTTGATGATAGAAGAACCTTCAACAACAACAACTACCAAAATGACCGTAACAACAACAATGACAACCACAACAATGATCACCACCAACAACAAAATAGAAGGCAGGAAACCTTCAGGGCCTATGCTGCTACCCCAACTGAAAACCATGGATATGTTAGACCATATCCTTTGTGTAAGAGATGCACTCTACATTACACATGACCTTGTACTGTTAGATGTCAGACTTGTAACAAAGTGGGCCATCAGACCAAGAACTGCAGAAACAAAGGACCCTCGGACTACTAGATTAGATTCTAGTTATAGTTTTGTTAGAACCTAACCACGGGATGTGTGGTATAAATAACAACACTTGTCAAATTTTAACTATGTAAAGTATGAAGGCAAGTTGTTCATGAATATAATACCAATTAAAAATCTCGTTATAACCTCGCTATTTCATTAAACCTTATTCAAGGTGCAACTCTGACCTGTTAAATAACATTCAAAAATTGATCTATGCTAATTAAACTAGGTAGTTTCGACGGTTGTCCATCGTATGGGATTAGGTTTATCAAGTATCATGCTAAGAATCTCTTGACGAGAAAGTCGTCTATATCCCAAATCGATGGTAAAACTTAATCATCCGAAGGTGATTGAAGTAAAACCGACTCACGCCCAATCCTGTATAAAAAAATCGAAAGTAAATACCAAGGATGTCCAGTTTTTCATAGCTCAAGTAATGGAGAAGAAATCTGAATAAAATCTGAAAAGACATACCAGATATCATAGAATTTCCCAAAGTTTTCCTGAATATCTACTGGCTACCCTTCAATAAGTATAATTTCAAATCGATTTAATTCAGGACGACACTAGTAAGCCCGGCACCCTAAATTAGCTCCTTTCCAGAAATGCAGGAACTATCTAACCCAACTTCAAGAGTTCTAGCCGAGGATTGTTATCCAACCAAGTACTTTCGCCTTAGGGAGCTCCTATCTTATTTGTTAAAAGAAAGACATCTTTCAGAATGTGTATCGATTACCGGAGTATTAAATAAACTTTACTATAAAGAATCATTACCCATGTACTCTAGGATCGATGACTACTCGCCCAACTATAAAGATTTCGAGTGTTTACTCGAAAATCAACTTAAGGTCTGGTTATCATCAACAGAAAGTAAGGGATGAAGATAGTTTCCAAACTGCATTCAGACAAGAAACGACACTATGAATTTCAGTGGATGTCATTTGGTTTAACTAACGCCTACTGCTGTATTCATGGATCATCATGAATCGTGTGTCCTAAACCATACATGGACAAATACGTAATAGTATACATCGATGATATTCTTTATATACTCTCGTAAACAAAGAAGAACACACAGATCATCTGAGAATATTTTGAGAATTACTCGAAAAGAAGGAAATTTATGGCCAAATGCTCCAAGTGAGTGATATCAGGATCAATATCATGTAATTTAATGTCTCATTATTCTTCTCAGATTTTGAAAAATCCACCGCCAAGAAACATCTTCTACTTAACAAGCCGTTAAATCATGTTTTATGCTTAAGTAGGATGATATATAATCATTTTATTGAAATGAGACGCTTCTTCATTTGAATAAGAAAATTATAAACCACCGAACTATAAATTTAGTAAAATTCTCTTATAAAGATAGGAATGCCTCTTTGTTAGTAATACAAATTATAAATGAGTGAACTTAAGTGTATGGCATTCGTACAAACAATTCTCTTTCAATCCGTTTGTACAAATAATTCTTTTTCGATCATTTAATCATTATCATTATTACCATCATACAAATAAGTCTCTAGACTTCTTTCGATTTGTAAATTGTTCACTCGATTATTTACAAACATCACTCCATCATTCAACTAAATCTCGGGATGAGATTTCTGTAAGGATGGGAGACTATAACAACCCGTAATTTTCATCAATGTAAATATCCATCTATTAAATTAGATGCAATGTACTATCCATCTATTAAAGTATATACCACCTTTTTACAGGGAAATTTTTCGCTTTATTCCATTATGTAACATAGTTTACATAACTAAAGTAAACGAGCTCACGCAACCTACCAATACCATCTATATATATGTTTATATCATGTAAACATCCTAATATGTCAAGTCTATGCCCTAATATCATTTTTACCAAATAAGTTATCCGTTTATTTTAAGAGCAAACGCCTAAAACCCTAAAAATAAATTGTGAATTACATAATGTCATACAATGACCTAAAACACGAGGTGTTATAGTACAAATGTTCAAAGCATGTGTACAAGTTACAATGCTAAACTTTTGAATATATTTTCCCTCCTAAACCCTAGTATAACTTTCTAAAGCTCAATGTACAAGTCAATTGTGCATGAAATACAAACTAGGTCATTTCACCTCCTAAATGATGTTTATATCTTACCACCAGTTTAACACAAGGTACAAACACCCAATCCACAAATCCTAAACCCTAAACCTAATCCCTAAATCATTCTAAACCCTAATCCTAAAACCCTAATTCATCTAACCCTAAACCAAAATCATAAAACCATAGCAAACCCATTATACCTTAAACTAGTTCATAGTTTTCAGAATCTGATCTGTTAATAAAACATAAGATCTAGGAAAAATCAGTAGGTTCTGGGTATTAAGTAAAAACACTAGGTTGTAGCCCTATGTCTTGTGATCATTTTTCCGATTGAATCACCCCGATTCAACGTTGGATGAATTAGTTATAGCTGAAATGGCAAAGGTGCGCAAATTCTGCGCACCTGTAGTAAATGGCTGTTATCTCTAGATTTTTTAATAGTAACCCCTGAATATGTAAAACTAAAAGTTATAGAAGACTCAAATATCTAACCATGCTCATTGCTTTGAGGTTGATCGGAATTACGGTTTGTAAATGGCAACCAAATTACCGGGACTGATGTTGGCTGTCCAAAAACAGCCATGTATAAACTAAATAAACACCACAAGCTCCTCCATGACTCACCACCACCTTTATCTCCATGACCTCACCACCACATCACCATCACTCCAGCACCTTACAAGCACCTCCACCACCACCTTGTCACCCAACTTGGCCACCAAGTCTCCAAAACCCCTAGTCATCACCCTAACTTCTCCATCTCCTTCCACCTTGCTATGCTATCACTCTAGCTCACAATAGTCACTCTCTAGCCTTCCTTAGTCACCCTAGTAGCTGCCATGAATCACTAATCTATAACTAAGCCACCACATCAAGCTAGAACTTGGGCACCAAGTTAGTTCTTGCCTATAAATAGTCAAACCAAAACACACACTTTCATTCATTCCAAAAACACTTCTCCACCACAAAACTTAGCTCTAGCCTTGCACTAGCAGAAGTATATAAGTCCCAAGGTGTGTTTAGAAACCAAGGATTCCAAGGAAGAAGCCATAGAACTCGTCTCTAAGTTACACGAACCAAAAACCTCCATTTCGACCCATTTCAAGTTGTAAGCTTTTTCTACTCGTCCTATAAGCTTTACTAATGTTTTAGGTTGTTCATAAACTCTATTAGATCATGAAGGAACTCTTTGTTAAAATCCTTTAACATCAAACCCATTCGAATTGTTTTATAACCTTAAAACGTACCCGTTTTGATTTTTTTTAAATCACAAGCCCTTTTCATAAGCTATAAGCTCATAAACTCTACTTATTTTAGCTTATTCTAATAAGCCATAAGCTGCAAAACTCTCTTGGATTTTAAAAATATCATTATTGTAGTTTATCATATTTTTAAGTTATAACTATAAGGACCTATCTTGCCAAGTTTCAAAGTTAAAGGTTTAATATATATATATATATACTTATTATATAAAGGACTAAACTTGTAAAAGTTTATAAACCAAGGGTATATATTACCATTTTTGCATTCTTAAAGGTATAAAATGAAATATTTTTATATTAGTTATAAAAAAATATATTAATATTATAAGACTTGATTTTATTAAAACCCGACACATTTATCATTATTAATCATCGATCGACGCAAACAATTACGTTATATATTTAACGTAACTTATCATCGACTAGCTTTTGAAGAAACTTAAAATCTTATCGTATCACAGTACTAGGGAATTTCATGTGAGGGGTTTCATTTGGATATATACGTTTTGACGAGTTTGCTGGATTTATGATTTAAAGTGTCCTGGCTCCTCAAACGTTTACTACATGAACTCTGAATTATGATAGCCCGAACAGTGATACAATATTTCTATAAATTAATAAATCAAAGTAAGATGTATGTTAAACTTTATAAAGTTTTGAAAAAATAAGCAATCACACTAAGACTTGACAAATTACCCTCAGGTTACATAACGAGGCCATTATTTTCATTTCATATACTTTTGCCATCAATCAGATTTCCCTGTTAAGGTGAGTTAGTAGCCTCGCTTTTAAATCTTTTGAATACTTTATAAACCCACGAGGGGGATACATGTTTAAACCATGAATGCAAGTGTTTTTCCAACTGTATGCTATCCAGATATATTATTGCCTAAGTACCTTTCACTGCTAATATTTCTTAATCATGAACCATTAGTCACTTGCGAGTGAACGCGAATATTGTAGATAGATCTATCGGGGTGTGACGACTCCCTTTGGTGTACCTATACTTTCTGGTACCAATAGCACTATATTTGATTATAATGGGTAACTTTAGCAAGTTACCTTTCCACGAGGACATTTGTTCCTCAACAAATGTCACTACGGTGATTTCCATGTTAAAGTATTGATATCATGAGCTTAGGATAATAATATTGTTTTCTATGATAATTGTATGTGTTGCAATTATTACCACCTATGATAACTTGTATTTGATTATTTCCATGATAATTGTAAATGCAAATACAATTATTACGAACTATGGGTGTATAACAACATAACCCACTATTGAACTTATACTCAACTATTATAACTGAAAACCTATGAATTTCACTAAACCTTTGTGTTGAACCTTTTAGCATGTTTATCTCAGGTAATTTAGCAACCTATGGCACGGAGTGGCATTGGACTTGAGGACGTCCAAACTTGTTATCATTCAAACTTTATGTTTTCTTTTATATTTTGGAACCTCCTTTGTAAAACTCTCATATGATATTGAATGATAACTAAATTTTCTAAAACGTCTCTTTATGAGTCGTTTTCTATGATTATGTCTGTTGATCCATGTAGTAATACCCCAGATTAGCTTCCGCTGCTATATGTCAAAAATGGGGGTGTTACAATTCATTCGATTATACTTAAATTCATAGACCCGTTATTATCCCAAGTTTATCCTTCATTACTTTTGTCTCCCAAATAAACATTATTTTTAATTTTGAAATACGTGTTACCTTTTATCTTTAGATTCGTGACAAATCTGTAAGATATCTTTTTGTAAAACACTTGACTTTTCTTAGAATCACCAATCCCTTGGAACGACCCGGTCTTACCAGAAATATTATACTACATACGCGGGTTATACTTTTACCCGATGTGTTTCCATTTAATAAATCAGTAATTTCAGTCTTATAAATTTAAAGCTTTTTAACACATCAAAAGTTTTTGGCGCTGTTCAAATCTATAAATACATCAAAAGTTCTTGTATACAAGTATCTTGTATATTAAAACAAAAAAATCAACGAAATAATGCTTTACATCTTTCATGTTTAAATCTATAAATACTATAAGTATTAAGATGCTTGTCCTGCTTATTTACTGCTTTTTACTTTTTGAGTGTGCTTATTTAAAAAATAATTATAAAAATATTATAAAAACTATTTTATTTTGTAACCATCCATATTATTATATAATTAAAACTGTGTTTATTAACCTGTTACAATTTGTTCTTTATGAATTATTTAAGAGTAATAAAAACATAACCGTTAAAAATCCAAAAATAAAATGTTTGAAAAGTTTTGTAACTGAAAACTTAATAAGTATGGCGTACTTATTAGTAAGTACGCTGGTTTTTCTGGAAAATCGTAATATTTTTGAAAAAACGCAGGAAGTACGACGCACTTTCTACTTGAACAGTCACAGAACATTTATATCTTCGTTATCATAAGGAAATTGCTCCGTTTGTTGATTACTATCTGTTTATTAATCTTATGTAAGTGTAAAAAGCTGTTATTATTTGTTTTAACTAACCCACTAACGTGTGTTCTAATGTTTGTGTTAGATAAAGATGAACCTAAGGACTCTAAACCAAGTATTGGTAAGTATTTGCTTGGAGTAAGATAACCGCAGAGCTTCTATAAATTATGGAAGTTGAAGTCAGAGAAGGGAAAACTCTAGTAATATCATGACACAACTTATATTCAAGCGAAGAAAGGGAAGCTAAACTTTTCAACTTTCTTCATAGGATGCGTAACCGAAGAGTAATGAGAAGGTATGTAGGCTAGATGTGTTTTCGCAAAGCTTAAAATTTATAAGACTGAAAATACCGGACAGTTATATGAAAACACACTGGTAAAGTATAACCCTCGTTTGATAATGATAGTATTTGTAGGGTGTAAGTCAGGTCATTCCACAGGAGATTGGCAATTCTAAGACAAAGTCGATAATATTACGAAAAGAATTATCTTATAGATTTTTTGTCAACGGTCTAAAGATAATGGTCTAATTCAATTAAAAGAACATCTTGGTTAAGAACAAGAAATATTATATGATAAAACTTGATAGGGATAATGATTACACGAATAGTATTTATAATCAATTTAAGAATGGTTAGTTGCTTGAAAAAAGATCTTTTATTGTTCATATGAAATACCTGTCGGCTTTACGTTTAATATGAAAAATGCTTAAGTGTGATCGTGTTGATGATGAGTAATATAAATACATTGCAAAACCAAGTTCTTTAGACAATTAGTTGTATATAGACGTTAAACCTTTTGGCACTTAGGTTATTTTGTTTCACTTATTCAAATCCTCAGAGGGGGGGGGGGGGGTTAAACAAAAGGGGGGGTGGAAACTAAGGGGGGAAAAGAAGCTTAAGGTCTAATGTGTTAACAGATCGGACACTAATTATGGAAAATCATGTCACTATAGATCCAAGAGTCTGTTCGACCATTAGTATCCGAGATAAGTGGATGACCTAAAACTAAAATTTAAAGAGTCTAATAGCTATCAAACACGATCAGCTTATAATTGTATTCATTTCAAATATTTAATACACAAGAGAATATCAAGCTTAATTAAATCGCATCAATATCCGAAGAGATTCTCCCTAACCAGGAAACATGCTTAATTTACCTGCAACAATCATAATAAAGCAAACATATTCACAAGTATGAATAAATCCGAAAATTCATATATATTAAAAAAGGATTGTAAAACATGTTTTATTACCAAATTCAATGCAAAAGTTCCAATCAACAAGTCCTTCTAAAAGAACAAAGAAACACGAACTAAGACACGGCGTCAAAACTGCTGGAGTTTTAAAAGGACACTTCACTCTGTGCTCTTCCTACCACGGAAATAAGACAAGACTGAAGGTACCTTCAAATCATCCTAAGAAACTTCTCCAACTCTTAGAGAAAGATTTATTTAGTATAGTTGTTGTTGAACAAAATTTCGTTGTTGATGATTATTAATTTCGATCCTACTAAATCCATGCTTCATTTATAGTGCTGATTGGGCAAGTCAAGAGTTGTTGCTATACATTAACGATTTTTAGTAAGTGTACACACAATAAAACGGCAAACAGAAAGTGACGCCGCAACTTGGATAAAAAGTGCACCGCACTTCCTAATAAATGGACTATGCATATAACACGCATTACAAATAGCGCTCACACTTGATAATACAAAAACGGCGCACTTGTGCCTTATTACGATCAGTACAGTCCTATTTCTAAGATCCTTCCCTTTTGACGAATAATAGTTATGTAAAAATGTACCCATATTTCTTGCAACAGTAAAGGTAATGTCTCGAATCGCTTGATCCATTATGGTCCTGAATGCGACAATATTTACAATAAAAGCAAACGACAATTCCTGCAATATTTATTCGGCGGTTATGTACATATATTTACTCAGCATTTCTAAAGGTGATACTTATGTTATATCTGGAAGCGTATCAGTATCACTTGCTTTGTATGAATGGACTTGAAGCATATGAATGGGGAACAATCAATCTGGAACAAGAACAATAAATATAGATCTTTTGTAAGTAATGAATTTTGCAATTAATGTTACAATGAAACAAGAGGTTAAAAATGTGAGGAAATAAAGGTATGATAAAAGACTGCGATTGTGGCTCAGTATCAAAGCAATAAAAAAACAAAAAAAAATTTATAAAGAGGAGAACTATACATTTGAGTGCAACTTCATCATAAACCCCGAGGAGTATTTACATTGACTGTAGCTGGGAGTACTTCTAGGAACGACTCAAGACATGTCAGACTTAACCAAGAAGAGTAGATTCAAGAATGATGACATAACCAAACTCTCCTGCACATGACCACCTTCCATAGATTAAACTCTGTAAGAACTGAAATAATCTGAGTATCAGATTGGAGCTCATACAGTATGGAATCAATTTGTGGGACATATCAGCAGTAAGTCGATAAAAGCACACACCTACCACTCTATTTGTTTGTATTGTAAAAATATGGAAAAGAGAGCAGTAGATAACTTAAGAGAAAACTATGTTGAGAACCACAGAATAAACTGTATTTATATGAGGCAGTACGACTGAATATTGAAAGGACCTTGAAGCTACATAAGAAGCTACCGTGAGGAATTGCGTATAGATATCAATAAAAATGGTTATTAAATACTTGACGAGGCAAGTACGCAGTTATGAGACTATGGCATACAATGACAAATATGAAGAAGATAGCTGGAAATCATGCGATTTTACTTCGGAGCGAAGCAGAAATTGGCGATGATAGAAATTAAGAAGCAGTAAGAAGACAATGAAGCTGTAAAAAGATCATGGGAAAGATTTAAAGGAAAGGAGATCTGTGGCTATTCATAATTCTAATCCGACTGATGCAATCATATCTTAACGCCATTGGCTAGATACCGGTTCTAACATTAAATGTTATTCTATCGGCATATAGCCCTAATTGGAGCAAGAGGAAGCTTCAAACCTATGACCGAGATAACTTAGTCAAACCTATGAACCGAGGAATAACTATGCTAAATCACTCAAAGGCAGAACCTATGGGACTCTTGAAAGACGTGCTATGCCAAGTTGGAGTAACTACCATTATTGCAAAGTTTCTGATTCTAGATATACCTGTGGACAAAGAAGTACCAATACTTGTTGGAAGAGGATTTCTTGCTACTTGTGGGAGCATACTGAACACCAAAGATAGAGTTACATCTACTTTCGATGGAATCTGCCATCAGACATTCCGAGCAGCCCAGACTAGTGTAAACACTAAGGAGAGTGATAGTGACGACGAAGAGGATTATAGCATTATAACAACCCGCAATTTTCATCAATGTAATTTCCATTATGATCATTTTCATAGGAAAATTTTCGCTTTATTTCTTGAAAACTATGTATCATAACAAGTAAACGAGCTCTCGCAAACGACCTATGCCTATTTCTATCTATGTTTACATCATGTAAACATCATAATATGTCAATTCAATAATCTATTATCCTCTATAACATGTACGTTATCTATTTAACGTAGTTTTCTCGACGATAATACCAAATAAGCTTAAACCGTTATCCTCTAAACCCTAATTCCATGAGAAGTTAACATCTAAAGTGAATGTACAAGCTACTAAAGCATATATACAAGTAAAACAACATCTCATTTGAATATACTTTCCTTTTAAAATAAGGTACAAGTCCATTAATGCATAATGTACAAGTCATTAATGCACGATATCCAAAATAGCCGTTTTACCTCCATTTTTCTAAGTAATCTTGTACAATCTATCAAGTACAAGTTACAAGCAAGTCATGCACTTCATTTACATTCTATATTCATTCTCAATTCATGAAATTACAAGAAATCCAAGTTAGAAACCCTAACCCAAGCTAAATAGTAAACCGTGACCCGTTTCTTGATTTTATCCATTTTAAAACCTCAAACCACTACCCAAATAAGTTGTTAAAAACATAATTACAACATTATAAATCACAGTCCATCCCATTTTCATCAGATTAACAACAATGGACAAGAATTAACCTCGAAAACCCTAACGAACCCTAATTTTCAAACCATGACTCCGTTTACCTATTTTTCACAGTCCAATTTTAAACCCGCACCACACTATCATTCTTTTTAGTATCAGCTTTAGAAACAAGTCTTATAAACCTAATTATCATTACAAGTCAAATTACAACGAAATCTAAGCATAAAAAAAACTTTTATCAAACCTATGAATTCACCAACAATTTTGTTGACGTTTTTAAGCAATGTTTTCAGGAGATCAATAGGCATGGGATGCCAAGGATGCATTGGGTTATATTTTGGATTGCACGCTTAAAGATTTAGGTGCATCATATTTGGGGAAATGTATTGTCAACTTTTGTAATATTCGGCAATGAACAAGTAAAGCTATATGCTTTTGTATTAAATCTTTCAATTAAATCCAATGTATCATTTTAAACGACCTTTTTGTGTCGTTCTTATATATCTTGTGCTATTGATCTTGAAGTAACACGCCCCGGACCCTTATTCCGCTACGATCCAATTTGGGGGTGTTACACCTTAGCTTCCAAGATTGAATTCGAGTATAAATAGGGCTCATAACCCTTCATTCTAACTCATCCCCCACTTCTTCTTTCTATAACCCATAATAGCAGAAAATCTCTGCTCAAGAAGGTCCTAAGAAGTCTCAATATCGGAAGTGAAGCAAAGAAATCAAGAAACGAAGCCCCGGAGTCGTTATTCTAGGCATACGAAGCTAAAAGTCCTGATTTTGACCCGTTTTCAAGCTATAAGCTCAAAACCAGGTTCCATAAGCTCACATTTTGTTTTTATACCCTTATAATGTTCATATTATCCTAAATATACTCTTGTTACAAGCTTTTAACTTAAAAATCACTCGTTCTTGAGTTTTGATCCAAACCGTACCTTATAAACCCTAATTTCGCGTTTTCATTAAATCTATAAGCTAAAATGGTAAACTGAAGTTATAAGCTATTCTAATAAGCTTAACTAATGATATTATAAACTTTTTATTAAGTGTTGAAGGAATTTGAGTTAAAAACCTATGCGTTTCATTTTAAAACCCTAATTTGACCCGTTTTGCTTCCTAGCTTAACGAATCATTATTTTAAACTTTTGTTACGTTAAATCTTCATATTTTAGCTTATATTAATAAGCTATAACCTGTAAATTACTTTTCATATTTGAAAAATATCATTATTATGGATTTTGGACTAAAAACGATACATTTTTCATGCAAAAGGGTATGTATCGTAACTTTCTGAAACTTATAACTAAAAGGACTAAAGATATCATTTTATCAAAGTTATAACTATAAGGGTCTATTATGTCACTTTCCAAAGTGCAAGGTTTACTTTGTATATCTTTTAAACTAGAAGGACCAAACTTGTAAAAGTGAAAACTCCAAGGGTATATTTTGCCATTTTTCATTCTTAAGGGTCTAAAATGTAACATTTTGAAAAAGTGTAAAAATGTATTCAAAACCTTATAAGACATAACTTTAATTAACGCTTGACGTGCTTATCATTTCCAGTTATTGAGCAAAACGCTTAAAACCGATTATGTTATAACTATTATAAAATTTATCATCGATGTGCTTTTTAAAAATCCTGTCCCGAATCTATATCGTACCACAATACTAGGGAGCTTCATATTAAGGGGTTTCATCTTGGTATTACGTTCTGACTGAGTTGTTGGGTTTACGATTTAAAGTGCCCTAGCTCCTCAAACGTTTACTGAATGACCTCTGAATTATGATGGCCCGAACGGTGATACAATAATTCCAAACTCTCCAATCAAACTTATAACAATATTAAACTCTTAGAATCAAAGTTCTAGAGTACAATCTTCCTAAGACTCGACATATTATCCCAGGTTACGTGACGAAGCTGCTTTCTTTCAAGTTGATATACTTTCCGCCCAAGTAGATAACGTCGTACTACCATACAGACGCCTTTCCTTTGATATACTTTTGCCGTTAATCAGATTTCCCTGTTAAGGTGAGTTCATAGCCTCGCTTTTCAATCTCTTTAATGTTTTCATAAACCCGCGAGGGGGATACATGCTTAAACTATGAATTTTGAATAACATGATTGTTTTACCATAAATGCAAGTGTTTTTTTTCCAAATGTATGCTATCCAGATATATTATTGCCTAAGTAGCTTCCAGTGCCATTATTTCCATATCATGAACCATTAATTGCTTACGAGTGAGCGCGAATATTGTGAATAGATCTATTGGGGGTGACGACTCCCGTTTGTATACCCATTCATAGGGTAGCCAAACGCACTATATTTGACCTAATGGGTAACCTTGGCAAGTTACCTTTTCCACGGGGACATTTGTTCCTCAACCAATGTCACTACGGTGATTTTCCCTGTTAACGTATTGGTGTCATGAGCTTAGATGCAATAATAATGTTACCATTTTTCCATGATAATTGTATTCGTTGCAATTATTACCATTATGATGACTTGCATTCAACTGTTCTCCATAATAATGTTGTTCTCCATGATAATGTTGTTTTCCATAATAATACTGTTTTCCATAATAATTATGCTCGTGCAAATGTTACACTATAATTTGTATTCAAACTATTTACCATAAACCTATGAATTTCACTCAACCATTGTGTTGATCCTTTTTAGCATGTTTATCTCAGGTAATTGAGCAACTTATGACATGGAGTGGCATGGACTTGAAGATGGCTAAAACCTGTTATCATTCATATTTTATGTTTCTAGATTTTGGGACCTGCCTTTGTAAAACTCTGATTTTAATGAATGATAACGTATCTTTTAAAAACGTCTCTTTTGAGTCGTTTTCTATGATTTTGACTGTTGTACTATGAAGTAATACCACAGATTAGCTTCCGCTGCTATATGTCCAAAATGGGGGTGTTACAGTGTAGATTCAAATGATGTATATATTTGGATGGGTTGATTGTGGATTGGTTAGTATTTTAGGCCTTAAAATACATTGGTGAAGTGGTAGATTGGTTCTAACTAAGATTAGGACTCGACATCTAGCTTAGTTTCAGAAAATAATGTAAGCGACGCGGTTTATGTGTTTAGGCCATAAAACACAAGGTTTGTTATGTTGGGCCATAAAACTTAACGGGTTTGGTTGTACCCGAAGAAGAACTCAACATCTAGCTTAGTGTCAGAAAATAATGTAAGCATTGGTATAAGGTTTTCTCTGCCGAAAGGGAGCTTGTTGATTAGTGAAGTAACTCTCAAGTTGGATACTCGGGGAGTGGAGTAGGGCGAAGAGGAGCTTCGTGACCGAACCACTATAAATGTAGAATAATCTTAACACAAGTATGGACTGATTTACTTAGAGTTTTTGAGAGAGAAAGATGGTTGGATGAACACTTAGAGAGAGAAAAGAAAGATGATAATATTTGCTTAATGAAATGTGACAAATGAACAACCAACACCCTCTTCAAGCAATGGAGAGGGTTTATATATGACTAGCTAACCGGCCACGAGCTTATGTTGTGGGCTTACATTGTAACTTTGGCCCGGTTAGCTTTCTAACTTAACTTAATAACTTACTATGAGTTATGACTAATTACATTGGAAGTGACCAACACTTTTTTGTATTTCTAACAATCTCCCCCTAAGGGAAGTCACTCCAATTTATAAAAAATTTAAACTTAGCATTCTATGCATTCACTTCTGTCTTGAGCTCGTAGTTATTAACTTCAATCGTTTATTTGTGATTTGATGTAGTGATCATTGACTTTTGATGTGAGCTTGTTCCTTTATCTTAACATGAATGTGATCTTTGAGCTTCTTGAAATCATCAACCAAGCATAATATCTCGCCATCTTGTAAACTTGGCCATCTCGTGAACTTATGACTTCTGGACCGACATGCTCATACCTTTCTTGATTTGATTAATCTTGAAACTCTTTATTAATGCATCTTTCTTGAATTTCTTTAACTTTAACACTTTGTCGCTTCAAGAAGGACTTATGGTATCAGAGTAGTGGAAGTCTTGAAACATGTACTTAAGCTTTCATGATGTCTTTATATTTGTCGGTCGGGTATGAGCATATGGCTATGAATCTTGTGAGTGAGGTGGAATCAGGTACCTCCATCACCATCTTTAAATATTCCTGAAATAAAACAGTTAGCAATAAAGCAGGGGGACGAATATGGCTTTTTCATTCGCCCGTGGTTGGTTGGAGTAACCTTTGAATCTGTGAGGATCAACCTGTGATCAGGTAGATTCAATTTAAGAAGAATCTCCTTGATAGGATTTCCAGCTGAAGTATAGAATCTTTCTAACATATAAGTATCAGATTCATCAAACTCAGCATGTTCTTATTATCAGAACGTCTCAAAGCAGACATCACGATAAGAGTGAACCAACGAGTTACTATCTCACCGATTGAAAAATAAAAAATTAATTTGAAAATCAATCGACGTGTCACTTGTAAAAGTGGTTTTGTGACACATCGAGAATGTTAATCATTTCAAAATTCCTCATCAATCGTCAATTCATAACCTGGAACAAGTTTGATTCTTAAAGAGTCGCACCATCGTTTCTTTCCAGTTGTCACAAGTTTGATTCATAAAGAATCGCACAAGTCTCCTACCAAGAGCTTGTTTGATGTTGGCTCAAGTAGGATTTCCATCTTCATTGTGATTGAAATCACTCGGATGTTCTGGCAAGATCACAAGGATAATGCGTAAGACTCTTAATATGTTAACTTGTTATTCACATTGTATGACCTAGCAAGCAAGATTTAACAAGTGTCCTAATGAGATTTATCGATGATCTCTTTTGGCTTTAGACTCAATAGTGCACTTTATTTTTAGTGATCAGAGGCTGGAGCAGACTGCCACCTTTTCAATATCAACCAACTCGGAGTGAGAAAGTTGATAGAAATGCGTGTAATCTCCGTGAAAAATGAAACAAGAATCTGTTGAGAGACCTTGAGTGGCTAGGGGGGTTGTGCATAACGTCACTGGGTCCATGACTATTTTCAATGTTAGACATCACCTTAATGTTTCTGATAGATTATGTATTGACTCAGTTTCTGCCTAAGTGTATGGAGGGCTTCTTTCTTTTCACCCTTTATCCTTACATTTCTTTTTCATTCTTCAACCCCTTTAATATTTACCGAGACTTCATAACTAACACCTTGTTGGGTTTGCTTTAGTGTTAGCTCCATCTCAGTCGGCATTATTCCCGATTCTTACTTTTTCTCCTTTTGTATCATACCTAAGGACTTCTACACTAACTAGTGGATATCCCTAGGTAGATCCCTTTAGTTTTGGTTGGATCATGGGATTTGAATACCTATGCCTAACCACTTTATAACTCCATAAATTCAAGTACATGGTCAGTCTTTAGGGTATTCCATCACAATCAAAACCAAAATCCTTGAAAAATTCAATCAAAGTGTTTGATATAAATATCAAAAGATTTACACTTTGAGAGTTTTCATCATCACTAAAAGCTCCCCCTTAACATGTGCACCGTAATCGTAGTACATGCTAAGAGTTGGAGTGCATTGAGTCCATTTTATATGATCACATGTCAATCTAATTTATTTAGTTTAATCACATTTTCTCCCCTTATCCAAAATGTTAATCCCTTGATATTTTGGATATCAATTGATTAAACGTTCGAGGACAAAATGTTACATAATCACTATAAGGAATATTTTAATGATCCCCCTCAAATTTTGAGGGTATATAAGACTGTGCTGAGTATAATAATTTGAAATTTTTTGAATATACTAAGAAATTCTTAAAAATTTTATACTCGAGCACACCTTATTTTTACCATAAATCTACACTATATATATATATATATATAAATGCACAAGTTTATGATACACGAAATAACCTTTAAGTTAAGAATACAATATGACAAAGTCATATTGTTCTTTGTAGCAGTCTGAGGTCAGTTTTGTAGGGTCTACCACCGACAAATTTCTCCAAACTCCTCATCATCCTTCTTTCCTTCAGCAGATTATTGATGTCTTTGATCATGAAATTAGCTCTTTTTTTCCAAGTTGCTCTACCTTCTCTTTGGCAAGTACGTCATGTCGATATTCTTTGTTATGTCTTTGAGCGAAGAAAGAAGTCTGGTTAGCGTGCCATCACTGAACTTGTATAGTTCGTCGGTGCGCATCAACCTGTTCCTCCCGATGTCGTCAACATAAATGAATCCTTGAGGGTCTTTGTATGGAGTGTATGGGTGCCTTTTTCTAAGATCATGTCTTGTAGTATCAGGCTTGGTGACGTTGATTTGTTTTTGATAACTTTCAACTCCAAGTTGAAGATCTTCGACTCGCCTTTGAATAACCAAACTTTTGGTGTACATTCTTAGTGCAATTGCGAAGTCAACAACATCATCCCTTGACAGATTTGTGAGCCAATTCTAAACCACAAGAATTAATATATCCTCGATATCGTTGATCCAAAGTCATGGAAAGTCACATTCCTTGAATATGTATAAGTCATTATCAGCTCTTCTCACTACAATCTCTTCCAAGTACCCATATCCATATTTCCTCATTACCGAGACATGAGTGACAGCCAAAATCCATTTTGTAGAATATACATCTCCTCTTGATTGCATACCTTTTGCAAAGTCATAGAAGGACTTACGTTGTTCTCTCCAATATGATATACCCCATAACTCATACTTATCATAAGCAACTTTAACTGGACTCCATATGTTTGGAACCATGTCTTCAATGCCAGGTAGATCATACTGAGCGGCCTTTGTCTTGGTAGTAGACATCATGTATGTCATAGTTGAGATTCCTCCTTGAAGATACTTGAGATCATTGTTGATGAAGAATTTGAATGGTACTCTTTGACGTTTTCCACTCTTGATTAAAGGAAGGGGTTTGGAAAGATCAAATGGATAGTCACCGCCTTTAGGATTTTCCCAATCAAGCTTTTTAGAAAGAGCCTTGTAGCATTCTTCAAAATCATATTCAAACTCAGCATAATTAGAGCGTGTGCCTTTGAGAAGTCTGAATGCTGGTCCAAGCAAGACTTCTTGAGTTAAATTCTCTATTTTTAGGCCATTTAAGATGTATCCAGATAAGTCTATTGGAGTGCTCATTAATTCATCAAAGTCCTTCAACGATTTTCTAGAAGAAGTTGAAGCAGCGAGATTCATAAACCAATTTTGAGTTGGTCCTTCCTATGTAGTCTTGCCAACATTCCAGTCAGGGTTAGTGGGTTCTTGAGGAGGTGTAGGTTTCTTGAACTAGTCATGTCTGGAGGTAGTCTCCTTCCTTGGTTCATCTTCATTATCACCCAAATTCCCTTCTTGATCGTTTGGCACGTCTGAGTCTGCAACCTCAAATATTGGTTCCTCTGACTGCACAGACTTTCTAGTTGATTTTGGTTGAGACTTGGTGCATTTGGAAGACCCAGACGTTGAATCTTTCTTTTTCGGTTCAGTGGTTGGTTCTACATCTTTGCTTAGCTTTCTCTTCTTTAACCCTCGGTCTGATCCAGCGGAAGGGTCTTCATCTTTATCCTTGTCTTTTCGGCCACGCTTCAATGAATATACATCATAAGAATAGAAGAAATCTTTGTTGAGAGCGTAAGATTTTTTCAAACCATCATAGCAATTTCGGTGTTTGGGAGCCGTCAGATATGACTCACTTTTGTCCATCTTGTCGAGAAGAATCTTCTTTAATTCAAATTCAGTAAGTGTTGAAGCAGTTTCATAAGTAGACTATGGTTGAGAAGACGCCTTTGCTAGAGTAATTTCATCATGTGATTCTTTAATCAACTTTTCAATCACAGGTGGAGCGAAGTTAGACACTTCTTGGGGCATAATCTGAGGCAGCTGATCTTTTACTTATTCTTTGATTCTTGCCGTGAGAGACTCCGAAAGGAAGTTCATGAATTCTTGTCTGGTTTCTCCCAACCTTGTGTCTAGATGACTGTAAACTAAAGATGTCACTTGAGTGTGTAAAGGGTCTTTCTTAAGATCAGCAACTTCTTTTTCCAATGCTGTGATTCTATCGTTGAATTGAAAGACTGATGAGAAATCAGGAAGATTAGATAAAGGATTTGTAGTTTTAATTGTCGGCAGAGGAGTGGGTGTAGTTTGTATTGGTGTAGGAGTGAAGGTGTGTGATGATTGAGGAATGTTTGTGAAAACCTATGATGATTCAGGGATAACTGAAACTGGTATTGTAAGGAGAGTGAGTGCTTGAGTTCTAGGGAATTCATGGTGGACATGAACATCTAGTGGAGACACTATTTCTGCATTAGTTTAAGGAATATCTGAAAAATTTAGGAATTTAGATGCCAAGTCGGATGAGCGAGAAGAACTAGTAACATGGACTTCTGCCTTTTTCAAAATAGTAGAAATTGTCACATGGGCATCTTCAACAACTTGTTCTTGAGTAGTCTCTAAATTTTCATTGCCTTGTTGAGCTTCAGTCATTTCAGTATCATTACCCTTACCTTGAACAATTCCTGTAGCAGTCTCAGTAGGTTCTTCTAATCTTGCATCAGCATCATCATCAAATTGGTCGGTAGTATCATCCATTCCTTGTTCTTCATCACTTTTCATCTCATCATATTCAAATTCATTTTCTTGATCAAACTCCTCTTCTTCTTGATCATCATCGTCAGATTCTTCATCTTGCTCCGAATCTGATTCTTGCTCTTCACTTTCATTCTCTTGCTTACTACTTTCATCACTTGATTCTTGTTCGTCATTTCTGTCATCTTCATCATTACCCCAAGACTCATATTCACTCTCAGAGGAGTCATCATTGGTCACATCAGGAACCCCTATTTTATTACCAGTTCCTTCACTTGTGATAGTAGGTATGATCTTTTCAACACTTGGTAGTTTCTCGGCAACCGTACCAGAACCACTAGGATTAGTCTTGTGAAAATCCCTTAATCTTTTCTTTCTTACTTCCTTAATTTGAGCTTTTTCAGACAAAGCTACTTTCGACAACAGCTCTATTCCTTTTCCATGAGTTACATACACCTTTTCTTTTTCCTTTCTTTTTGACTTTGTTTCCACAGGAGGATCTCTGATGACGATACCTGTTGCTGGCTTAGAAGCAGACTTTTTGGCAGGTGTCTTCAATCTTTTGCCATTTTTGATAGGTTCTTCATCTCCAGGGACTAGCTCACTTTCCTTCTTGGATGGAGAGGCTTTCTTGAATTTTCTAGCAACCTTGGGAAGCACCTCACCTGTAGCATAGCCAAGATAAGTCTTGTAAGCTTTACTTTCCTTTATCTCTGGACTTGTCAAACATTCAGGTAGAACTGCTCCATAGATCTGAGATGCTTCTTTTCTTGAAACAAATCTTAAGGTGTTAATCAAGTAGTCATCTTTGGAGGTGTGCATCCTAATTCTGTTTCTCTAGGAAAGTGACTTTTCTTGAATAAGGAAGTGGTGAATGATAACTTTGGTGAAATAAGGGTAGTACATCTTTTCTTGCTTTTTGTAAACTTTTTTGTCAATCTGATGGTACATGCCCCAAAGGATTTGTGCTCAGGAAAGATGAAGTTTGTCAAGACCACTAGTCTTTCCAGAAAGGCTTCTGTTGATAATAACAGCAAAATTTCTCCAAGGTTGATGCATCTGATCGATAACAACATCATTGAGTGAATTGATAACACTAGTATGACCGAGATCTCTTAAGAAAGATAAAGTGTCTTCTTCAAAGGGAAGAGCATCAAAGTCACGGCCAGGTACTCTTGGGAAAATCTGAAAGATATCTCTGAAGACTTCCAAGGTAAGCTTGAATCGTTTCTTCTTATCAATCTTGAATCTGTAGAAGTCGTCATGCTTGTATATGCAATTAATGCATATACACTTCGGGGACATCAGTAGTGATGAGAAATGCAGGATAGCATGGAGTGAGTGCAAGTGCATCCAGAACAGCTTGAAATGTTTCCTCTTTTGGTTTCAATCCATGAGGGATTCTTCCATTGCATTTTCCAATGTCAAGTCGATTCTCTTTGGGAACAAGTTCAAGGTCAAGCTTGCTTTGTTGAGCAGTGATGGAAGTCATGATTCTGCTAAGAGTTGTCACATACAGTTTATACACAAGCAAATATATATAGCACAAAGACAATCTAGATCATGATTCTAGATTATTGATGCAACACAGGGTTTACTACAGGGGATAGGCAAACAAATACAAGGCAACAAATTGATACACCTACACATAATTCAAAGAACTGATACACATGTAAACAGGATACACACACACTCATATATCACATTGACTATAGGCAAACTAATGAATCATGGCAAACACTTCAGACTTCTAAGAAAAAATACACCTAACTTAATCACTATATGAAAAGATAGGGTAAAATTATACTTAGATTAGGTTATGAGTTTGAATTACCAAGATTACGAGTTTGATTTAATTAGAAAAAATCCAGGTATAGATCGCCTATGAATAGATCTCCTGTGTAAAAATGGTATGTATAGATCGCCTGTTGAAATTTGTGTGTATTGATCGCCTGTTGAAATTAGTATGTATTGATCGCCTGTTGAAATTAAATATGTATAGATCGCCTATGTTAAACTTGCATGTATAGATTGCCTATACAATAGTGTACTGATCGCCTGTGTACCCACTTATGTATTGATCGCCTATACAAATATCCTATGTATTGATCGCCTTAGTATTTGTCTAAGTGTATTGATCGCCTGAGTTAAATTTGTCATCAACATTTTACTCCTATTTAATCTATAACAACCATTTAGATACGAACATATAGCATCAATATATCATACTAACATCTTTATAACACAGTTTAACCACAAAAATCTTGATTTATGCCAAGTTTGAGCTACAAGAGCTCGAAAACTCCCAACTTCCAAGATTTTTTAAACAAATAAATTATTTAACACTCAAAAGCACTCAATCATTCAATATAACACTTCTTAAATCCAAACCCATAAACTTTTTCAAGTTTTTACCCATTTTCACTTAGTTTGATTTCAAGAATCATTCGAAACACACGAAGGAGTTAACCGCATTAAAAATTGTTTTAAGCACAACATCTAGACCCTTAATAAACCAAAACCCCTCAATCAATTATAAATTTCATCCCCTTTTCAATGAGACAAAATTTCAATTAAGTTTTTGGTCATATATATGTAATCATTAGCCTTGATTCGTGTACCTTTTAGCTTAAAACGAGGGTTGAACGAATTCTTGAAGATTTGCAAGTTAATCAATGGATGTATGAAGGTTTAAGGTATGTGTGTATGTTCGTGTAAGGATGAGAGCGGGCAAAGGGGTGTTTGTTTAAAATCCTTTTTGGGTTTTTGACAAAAATTCCCCCTAGGGTTTAATGGTGTTTCAAATTTTCTTATAAACTTTTCCTAAGGCAAAATAAGTTTCCAAATTTGCAAAATTAGCCCTTAAGGTTTAGTTATCAAGAAACAAGTTCACATTTTGTATTAATACCCCAATAAGATTAAACATATAACACATAAAGCCCGATTAAGTTAAAATTTATCAACTCCCCTTTAATTCTTCACCCGATATGATTAAAACCTTTCCAATTATCACATGATTAATTATGAAGAAGATGATTTTGACAGTTTTCCCCCTCAAATAATGACCCGTTTTCTATTAAAAGAGCTGTAGTCGTTATTTGATGGATCAAAATTGTCTTAGAAAAAAAATGATGATCTGATGATTCTGAAAGATGATTATTTTATATTTTGAAAATTAACACCCAAGAAAATAAGATTTCTCTTATTTT